>JAVSCE010019329.1:0-87493 GCA_032199065.1 Smutsia gigantea
CAGTGTGCCTGTTTTAGAGAAAAGCCTGTGAGTAAAATCTCTATAAAAAAACGTAGTGAGACTTGACAGCTGGCGTGCCCATCACACTTAGCAGTGTCAGCCAGGAGAACAGCTGACATGAAAGGAACAACACGCTGCCTCCTCACTCATGTCTGGCACACACAGTACAACCTGTAATCCCATTTCCAGTGCACTCTGCACCCTTTCTTATAATAATGACAGTTTTCAAATAAATTTAAAATTATAACACCATGAGTCTGGTAGTTGATCTAATAGGCTTTTCTTAGGTAAGATTAAGGGGTCATCTCTCTTAAAAAGGGTGCCATTCACAGTCAGACCCCAGGTCCCAAAACCACAGACACCATTAAGTAAATCAGGCATCCTTTATAATCCTGATATTTCTTCAGGATTTAATGGGATCTTACATGTTTACCTGCTTACCCCCTGCACAAAGAGCCAATTACCTTTAACTTGCTCTACTGAAAGTCATTTCCTCCTTCTCACCTATTTGCCAAATATGCAAAGACTGTATGTATTTGCAATGTGAAGCTTACTGGACCATATAAACAATTTTTTCTTTTACCAACTTTATAAAGTTCACATTCCTCTGAAAGGAAGGCCCTAGTGTAGTAACACAAACAACACTTCCAAGAATGCCCAGTGACATTTGAGAAGATATGTTCTTTCTACTCTTGAACTAAGATCCTAATCATCTTGTTGGTATTATATGGAGTTGAAAATAACAGACTTGACTCACAAAGACCTGATTTTTAATCCAGACTCTGTCACTTAGCATAAATTTACTTTCCTCATCTATAAAATGGAGCAATGACCTGTCTCACAGAGCTGTTTACAGGGTCAAGCACACTTAAGGCACTGAAAAAATGTTTACTATTATCATCACGTGAACTCAGCCAAGTTATTTAAACTTGGAGCCTCAGTTTCTTTAATCATGAAGTAATAAATAGTAAGACTTCCCTTTACCTCTACACTCTCCTGATGGATTAGGTAAACTAACGCAAATGACATGTGCTGAGCTGCTGAGATTCCAGTCTCAATATATAGGTTGAAAAATTTGTTTTTCTTAAAGAGATTTTGTTTACAATTTAGTTTACATTTGAACGATCACTGCAGTTCAGATGTCCAAATGGTGCCCTAAGGAACCCCTGGTATCTGTAAGTCCCAGATCATCAGAGGACTTCCAGGGCACCCCATCAGGTGTCCTCTCACCCAGGGTTCAAGATCACTCCAGCAACCACCCCTACAGCTTCTGCTCCTGTGTTACCAACTCCTGAGGAAATGCATTTTTTGTATCTGCTAAAAGTTCATTATACAATTTTATTACCTCTTTTCCTTTTATGTCAATAATTTCCTAATATTCAGTACAGACTACACCAGAAATTAAATTCATTCTGGGACAGTGGAAAAACTTCTGGACTGCAGGTCATCCCAGTCCTAGTTTCTGCTCTATCACTGGCTGCTCATGATCTTAGAGCAGCTCCTTAATAAAGTAACACTGTTAGCTCACATTTGTATGGCAGTTCATGGTTTTCAGGTACTGTATCATCTGATTCTCAAGGAAAACTTCATCAGGCACACAAAGCAGATATTATTACTTCCACTTGAAACAGAGAAACTGAGAATTTAAAAAGTTAAATGATCTGAAAATCTATCCCATGTCCCTTGCTGAGCACGTAGGATATACTTAAAACTACACTGGGTGTCATGATACAAAAAAGAAGTACAAAACAGTCCCAGTGTGGCTAGACTTTAATACTACAGAATACCTCCTACAGCTACTGATCTGAGGGACTCTCTCTCCTCGCCTCTGGGGAAGCCAGCGCTGCCTGGGGGTCACTCTATCGCTCATCTTGCATCAGTGGTCTGGATGCAGACCAGAATCCTGTCCCTTGGAGGCGAAAAGCATTTTAAAGGATGCACCATCTCACCCAGAAATCATAACTGCACAATCCTACCTTAAGAGTAGGGAGAGGGAAAAGCAGTGTTTGTAATGACAAAAAGAGAAAACAAGGTGACCTGTTGAATACAATAATAGGTTGAACAAAGTACGGTCTGCCTATTCAATGGAATACTACATTCATAATAAAAATAACTTTAACATTTGTAGACACAGAAAATTCTATGATAAGTTTTTTAATGAAAAGAACAAGTATATTATTACCATAAAACACAAAGATATTTTCTTCTCCAGTTACCCAATTTTTATAAAATTTACAGTACCTATTATTTATTAGTGTAGAAATTGCACTTAAAAAAATTGAAAACTTCACATTACCTCCCACTCTAACATGAATATTCAAGAGTTTATCTCTCCATATAAAAACACGAGACATGCATACCAGGAGTTCATCCATGCTAGTTTGACATTTCTCAAGGTTTATCCGTTTGATTGCCACTTTCTCCTTTTTAGGGGCACAATATGCTGCTTGGACCACAGCTGTTGCTCCACTCCCTGAAGATAAATACATAAATAAGCAAATAAATAAACAGATAAAAACATGACATTTCTACTTTCCACCTAATTTACAGGGAGAGAACAACCCTTCTCTTGTTCCCATCCTCAACAACAGATACAGGGAAACACTCTAAAATGTGGGGTATCAGTAAAAGCAAGAGCCTCAGCCCTGTCATGGAACTGCCAATGAGTCCCAATGGGGGATCAAGCTCACTAGGGCCCAGTGCTAGAATACAATGGCATAGGCCCACACTTCCCTGCTCCTCTACTCTAAATACAACTAAATGTCCGAGAAATAATTCTACTGACAAGCATAGAATAACTGAGAGGCAGAAAGACGGTAGACTGGCTAGGGACCTCAGGATGTGAGGAAAGCACCTCCATGGTTCACGGAGCTGTCCTTTCATCTCCCATCCACCCATGATGGCCAGACAGCCTGCAACCCTGAGCCACCAACGGGGATAGAGAGACAGACAAATGAGAAAACCCTGCTATCTGGCCAAAGGCCTGTGAAAGGGAAGTTCAGCAGAGCCCAACAGAGGAGAAAGATTCCTCAAACCCTACCCAGGACAGTGCAGGGTCAATCCCCACAGCACCAGCATTGACAGGGTTTCCACCCCTACCCAGACAGCAGCAGGTCAGATTCACCACCGGGGCAACTGGGTCCCTGTCCCACACCTGGGGCAATGCCCAGCCATCTGCCCTTGGTAGTAGCAGAGCTGGGGGCCCATAGCCACCAGTCAACCCAGGTCACCAACTGTAGCAATCAAATAGGTATTCCTGTGGTGCCAGAAGAACAAAGCAGGAAACACCAGCACTGAGAGCTCTGAAATCAAGTTACCATAGGAATTACACAGCCCACAACAGCGGTCCAGGACCTATGCACTGAGCCTAAACATGGTAACTGCCTGCTGAGACAGAACAGTTAAATTGGGTTAAGAGTCCCCAGTGTTAATGTCCTGAATGTCAAGGACACAACACAAATTTTTAAAAACCACATGTCATAAAAAGAACCAGAAAAACACACCTGGATGAAAAAAGACAATCACTGTGCTGCCAACACCAAAATGAATCACATGTTGGAATTATTTGACAAGAGGTTTAAAGCAGCCACCTTAAGAATGCTTCAACAAACAACTAAGAATTCTCTCAAATAAAAAGAAAATCTCAGCAAAGAAATGTTATTTTTTAAAGTACCAAATCAAAATTATACAACTGAAACATATAATTTCCAAAATAAAAAATGTGCTGGATAGGCTAAACTGTAGGGTAGAGATGACAGGATAAATTTGGTAAACTTGAAGATAAGATCAATAGTTTACTCAATCTAAACAACAGAGAAAATAGACTGAAAAAAAGAACAAGAGCCTCGGGAGCAGTGTTAGTATAATAACAGATCTGAAGTCTGTGTGGCAAGTAGAATAATGGCTTCCCACCATAAAGACGTTTGTGTCTTAATCCTGAAAACCTGTGGATTTTACCTCCATGACAAAAGGATTCTTTTATGTGTTACACAATTACATCAACTGTTATATAATTACATCAAGAATGGGAAGACTATCCTGGCTTATCTAGGTGGGCCCAATGTCACTACACAGGTCTTTAAAAGGAGGGGAGGCAGGAGAGTCAGAGTTAGAGTCAGAGGAGACGGGCAATGAGAGGAAAGGTCAGCGTGACAGAGCCCTGAGCCAAGGAGCAAGCACTGATGCATGAACAACATGGACGAAAGCATTATCTCCATTTCCTGAGCCAACCACAACAGACCCTTTACTCTAAGACTCCATCTACAGGAACGGTCCAGAGAAGGCAAATTCAGAGACAGAACATAGATTAGTGGTTGTCAAGGGATTGGAAAAGAGGAGGATGGAAGTTACTGCCTAATGGGTAGAGGATTTTTTTCTAGGGTGATGAAGATGATGTGGAATTAGTGGCTGGAAAACACTGTATGTACCTCAAAACACTGACTTGATTTTTAAATGGCAAATTGTATGTTACATGAGTTTTATGTCAAAAATTTTTAAAAATTAAGGGCATACTACAAACAACTTCAGCTCATAATTCAACAATTTAGAAAAAAGGGATACATTCTTTAAAAAACTCAGCCAAGATGCAGTAGATAACCTGAATAATTCTGTAACTATTAAAGAAATCAAATTTATAATTTAAAAGTTCCCCCCAAAATCTCCAGGCCCATATGGTTTCACTGGGGAATTTTACAAAACATTGACAGAAGTAGCCATTTTACACATCTTCCAGGAATAAAAGCAGCAGTATTACCAATACCAAAATCAGACAAAGATAGTACAAGAAAAAAAAATTACAGACCAATACCACTCATGAACTTATTAGCAAAATATTAGTAAATCAAATACAGCAACAGCTCATATACCAAAAGTAGTAAGTAAACCAGGTATTCAAGGCTGGTACAATATTAGAAAAAGTAGTAATAAATGCAACACACTGTTATCAACAGGCTGAAGAAAAATTATGATCATATCAATTGACAGAGAAAAATGTTTTAAAAATCCAACATCACTCATGATAAAAGCTCTCCATAAACTAGGAATACAGAGGAGCTTCTTTAAGTTCATAAAGAACATCTACAGAAAAACTTAGCAGACAACATACTTAATGGTGAAAGGCTAATGCTTTCTCTCTAAAATTGGAGAAAAGACAAGGATGTCCATTACCATCACCGTTATTCAACATTGTACTACTGGAAGTCCTAGCCACCACAGTAAAGCAAGAAGAAATAACAGGCATCCAGATTGGAAAAAAAATGAAACTGTCCCTATTTATAGATGACATGATGTCTATGAGGAAAATCCTAAGGAACCCACAAGAAAAGTTCCTAGTACTAATTAAACAAGTTTAGCAAGGTTCCAAGATACAGATCAACATACAAAAACAAACTGCATTTTTTAATACTAACAACAAATGGAAACAAAAATTTTAAAACAATTATCGTTTATAATTGCTCCCCCAAAATAAAGTATTTCGGTATAAATCCAGTAAAATATGAGCAGGATCTATGCTGAAAATTACAAAATACTGATGAAAAAAAAGCAAAGACCACAATAAGTGGAGACTTATTACCATATTCAAAGATAAGAAAACTCAACATAGTAGTAAAGATGTCACACTCCCCAAGTTGACAATGTATATTGGTTTAATGCAATTCCTACCAAATACCAGCAAAGTATTTAGTACACACACATTTATGCTGAAGTTTATCTGAAAAGGGAAGGCCTGAGAATAGCCAACATACTAGTAAAGAACAAAGTTGAAGGATTTATGCTATCCAATTTCAAGACTTATTATAGGTACAAACCTCCAGTTGTAAAATAAGTCATGGGGATGTAACATACAGTATAGGGAATATAGTCATTAATATTGTCATAACTTTATTCAGCCAAAAGAAGAAAATAAATCCTACCACTTGCAACAACATGGATGGAGCTAGAGGGTATTATGCTCAGTGAAGTAAGCAAGGCGGAAAAAGACAAGTACCAAATGATTTCCCTCATTTGTGGAGTATAACAACAAAGCAAAAACTGAAGGAACAAAACAGCAGCAGACTCACAGAACCGAAGAATGGACTAACAGTTACCAAAGGGAAAGGGATGGGGGAGGGTGGGTGTGAAGGGAAGGACAAGGGGATTAAGGGGCATTATGATTAGCACATATAATACAGGAGGGGCACAGGGAAGGAAGCACAGCACAGAGAAGACAAGTAGTGACTCTATAGCATCTTACTATGCTGATGGACAGTGACTGTAATGGGGTATGTGGTGGGGAATTGATAATAGGGGGAATGTAGTAACCACTATGTTGCTCAAGTGAAACCTGAGCGTAAGATTGTATATCAGTGATACCTTAAAACATATACATATTGTCATAATTTTGTGAGGTGACTAGACTTACCTCAAGGATCACTTTGTAATGTATAAAAATACAGAATCAAGAATTCAAGATGGCGGCATGAGAGGCAAGACAGAGAATTCCTCCAAAAACCACATATAGTGTGAAAATATAGTTAATACAACTAGCCCTAAAACAGCAACAGGAAAGAAGGCTGCATCAAACTGAACACAGACCTCACGAACAGAACAGACCTCACAAAACGGTAACGTATGAGAGCCTTGATCCAGTGGGACCTGAGCCCTTCCCCCACAGCAGCTCACTGGTGGGAGGAAGAGAAACAGAGTGGGGAGGGGGTGGGAGCCTAAAACTGCTGAACACCCAGCCCTGGAGGTCTGCTTTGGACCACAGATCTACACTGTGTGGTGATCTGGAGGTTGCTGGGGTTGGGGAGCTGGGACAGGCAGAGTGCTTGAAAGACTGAGATTCTGGGCGTTTGTGGAGAACGGATATCCACATCCAGCCGGCTCAGGGATAAAGGAAAGGCAGGCAGTCTGAGAGGCTTCCTACCAGTGAGAGGGCTGCTAAAAGGGTAGGATTTGCATGGAGCTTGCTACACGGGAGAAGGGATAGGCGGACCAGGTTGTCTGGGAGCACTCTGCCCGGTGGTATGGAACTCTGAGGAGCTTCAGGCGCCCCCAACCCCGTGGCTGCCTAATCAGCTTCGAGCACCCCCACTGTGACACGCAGCCAGCTGCACCTTCCTCCTGGCCTGCCGGGTCCTGCTCGCAAACTGGCAGTCACTGAGCTGTCATCAGGCCAGCTGAAGGGAGGCCAAGCCTACAACACCTAGAGACGCCAAGCACAGAGGCTTACACCTGAGGGCTCGGCCCACTGCCTCTGATACTGGAGAGAGGCACTGCAGTGAGGAATCAACAAACATCTCTTTCCTGTCGCCACACACCAGCTCCACTCCCCTACGATCCCCAACCTCATTCTAGGGGCTGAGCAGCTCGAGACACTAGAGCTTCTGGGCACTAGAGGGCACCACATAGAATTATGAAACATCAAAATAATCTGGTTCAGACCAAAATCTCACAAAACCCAGAAAAACAGCAAAATGAAACTGAACTCACCAACTACTTGAAAGAGAGTTTAAAATAAAAACAATAACCATCCTCACGGAGGTACAGAAAAATATTCAAGAACTAAGGAACAATTTAAAAGAGACTCAATCCTTAAAAAATTCCATATCTGAAATGAAACATACAACAGAGGGATTTATTTTTTTTATAAGTTTATTTTGATATCATTAATCTACAATTAAATGAGTAATATTATGGTGATTACACTACTCCCTTCATCAGGTCGCCCCCCCCAAACCCCACTACACTCACTGTCCATCAGCACAGTGAGATGCCATAGAGTCACTACATGTCCACTCTGGGTTGTACAGCCCTCCCCGTGCCCCCCCATCATTACATCTGCTAATCGTAATGTCCCTTCTTCCCCCTTGCCCCTCCCTTCGCACCCATCCTCCCCAGTCCCTTTCCCTTTGGTAACTATTAGTCCGTTCTTGGGATCTGTGAGTCTCCTGCTATTTTGTTCCATCAGTTTTTTTTTTCCAGTTCTTATACTCCACATATGAGTGAAATCACTTGGTACTTGTCTTTTTCAGCTTGGCTTATTTCACTGAGCATAATACCTTCTAGCTCCATCCATGTTGTTGCAAATGGTAGGATTTGTTTTCTTCTTATGGCTGAATAATATTCCATCGTGTATATGTGACACATCTTCTTTATCCATTCATCTACTGATGGACACTTAGGTTGCTTCCATTTTTTGGCTATTGTAAATAGTGCTGCGATAAACATAGGGGTGCATCTGCCTTTCTCAAACTGGGCTGCTGAATTCTTAGGGTAAATTCCTAGGAGTGGAATTCCTAGGTCAAATGGTATTTCTATTTTGAATTTTTTGAGGAACCTTCATACAGTTTTCCGCCATGGGTGAACTAATTTGCAGTCCCACCAGCAGTGTAGGAGGGTTCCCTTTTCTCCACATCCAAGCCAACATTTGTTGTTGTTTGTGTTTTCGATGTTGGCCATCCTCACTGGTGTGAGGTGGTATCTCATTGTGGTTTTAATCTGCATTTCTCTGATGATTAGTGATATGGAGCATCTTTTCATGTGCCGGTTGGCCATCTTAAATTCTTCTTTGGAGAAGTGTCTATTCATGTCCTCTGCCCATTTCTTAATTGGATTATTTGCTTTTTGTTTGTTGAGGTGCATGAGTTCTTTATATATTTTGGATGTCAACCCCTTATCGGATACATCATTTATGAATATATTCTCCCATACTGTAGGAAGTCTTTTTGTTCTACTGATGGTGTCTTTTGCTGTACAGAAGCTTTTCAGCTTCATATAGTCCCACTTGTTCATTTTTGCTTTTGTTTCCCTTGCTCGGGGAGATATGTTCATGAAGAAGTCGCTCATGTTTATGTCCTAGAGATTTTTGCCTATATTTTTTTCTAAGAGTTTTATGGTTTCATGACTTACATTCAGGTCTTTGATCCACCTTGAGTTTACCTTTGTGTATGTGGTTAGACAGTAGTCCAATTTCATTCTCTTACATGCAGCTGTACAGTTTTTCCAAGAACAGCTGCTGAAGAGGCCGTCATCTCCCCAGTATATATCCAAGGCTCCCTTATCAAATATTAATTGACTGTATGTGTTGGGTTGATGTTTGGATTTTCTATTCTATTCCACTGATCTGTGGGTCTGTTTTTGTGCCAATACCAAATTGTCTTGATTACTGTGGCTTTGTAGTAGAGCTTGAAGTCAGGGAGCGTAATTCCCCCTGTTTTATTCCTCCTTCTCAGGATTGCTTTGGCTATTCGGGGTCTTTTGCGGTGCTATATGAATTTTAGAATTATTTGTTCCAGTTCATTGAAGAAAGCTGTTGGTAGTTTGATAGGGATTGCATTGAATCTGTAGATAGCTTTGGGTAGTACAGCCATTTTGACAATATTTATTCTTCCTAGCCAAGAGCATGGGATGCATTTCTATTTGTTCGTGTCCTACTTAATTTCTCTTAGGAATGTCTTGTAGTTTTCAGGGTACAGGTCTTTCACTTCCTTCGTTAGATTTATTCCTAGGTATTTTATTCTTTTTGATGCAATTGTGAATGGAATTGTTTTTCTGATTTCTCTTTCTGTTAGTTCATCATTAGTGTATAGGAAAGCAACAGATTTCTGTGTGTTAATTTTGTATCTTGCAACTTTGCTGATTTCAGATATTAGTTCTAGTAGTTTTGGAGTGGAGTCTTTAGGGTTTTTTATGTACAATATCATGTCATCTGCAAATAGTGACAATTTGACTTCTTTACCAATCTGGATGCCTTGTATGTCTTTATTTTGTCTGATTGCCATGGCTGGGACCTCCAGTACTATGTTGAATAACAGTGGAGAGAGTGGGCATCCCTATTTTGTTCCCGATCTCAGATGAAAAGCTTTCAGCTTCTTGCCATTAAGTATGATGTTAGCTGTGGGTTTGTCATATACGGCCTTTATGATGTTGAGGTACTTGCCATCTATACCCATTTTGTTGACAGTTTTAATCATGAACGGATGCTGAATTTTGTCAAATACTTTTTCAGGGTCTATGGAGATGATCATGTGGTTTTTGTTCTTCTTTTTGTTGATGTGGTGGATGAAGTTGATGGATTTTCGAATGTTGTACCATCCTTGCATCCCTGGGATGAATCCCACTTGATCATGGTGTATGATCTTCTTGATATGTTTTTGAATTCAGTTTGCTAATATTTTGTTGAGTATTTTTGCATCCATGTTCATCAGGGATATTCGTCTGTAGTTTTCTTTTTTGGTGAGGTCTTTGCCCGGTTTTGGTATTAGAGTGATGCTGGCTTCATAGAATGAGTTTGGAAGTATTCCCTCCTCTTCTATTTTTTGGAAAACTTTAAGGAGAATGGGTGTTATTTCTTCTCTGTATGTCTGGTAGAATTCAGAGGTGAATCCATCTGGTCCGGGGATTTTGCACTTGGGTAGTTTTTTTGATTACCGCTTCAATTTTGTTGCTGGTGATTGGTCTGTTTAGTTTTTCAGTTTCTTCTTTGGTCAGTCTTGGAAGGTTGTATATTTCTAAAAAGTTGTCCATTTCTTCTAGGTTTTCCAGCTTCCCAGCATATAGATTCTCATAGTATTCTCTTATAATTCTTTGTATTTCTGTGGGATCCGTCGTGATTTTTCCTTTCTCATTTCTGATTCTGTTTATGTGTGTAGTTTCTCTTTTTCTCTTAATGAGTCTGGCTAGGGGTTTATCTATTTTGTTTATTTTTTTTAAAAACTGCATCTTGGTTTCATTGATTTTTTCGATTGTTTTGTTCTTCTCAATTTTATTTATTTCTTCTCTAATCTTTATTATGTCCCTCCTTCTGGTGACTTTGGGTTCATTTGTTCTTCTTTTTCCAATTTCAGTAATTGTGTCTTTAGACTATTCATTTGGGAATGTTCTTCTTTCTTTAGATAGGCCTGGATTGCAATATACTTTCCTCTTAGAACTGCCTTTGCTGCGTCCCACAGAAGTTGTGGCTTTGTGTTGTTGTTGTCATTAGTCTCCATATATTCTTTGATTTCTGTTTTGATCTGGTCGTTAACCCATTGATTAATTAGGAAAGTGTTGTTAAGTCTCCATGTATTTGTGAGCTTTTTTGATTTCTTTCTAAAATTTATTTCTAGTTTTATACCTTGGTGATCTGAGAAGTTGGTTGGTAGGATTTCAATATTTTTGAAATTACTGAGGTTCTTTTTGTGGCCTAGTATGTGGTCTATTCTGGAAAATGTTCCATGTGCACTTGAGAAGAATGTGTATCCTGTTGCTTTTGGGTGTAGAGTTCTGTAGATGTCTGTTAGGTCCATCTGTTCTAGTGTGTTGTTCAGTGCCTCTGTGTCTTTACTTATTTTCTGTCTGGTTGATCTGTCCTTTGGAGTGAGTGGTGTGTTGAAGTCTCCTAAAATGAATGCATTGCTGTCTATTTCCTCCTTTAATTCTCTTAGTATTTGTTTCACATATGCCGGCGCTCCTGTGTTGGGTGCATATATATTTATAATGGTTATATCTTCTTGTTGGATTGACCCCTTTATCATTATGTAATGTCCTTCTTTATCTCTTGCTACTTTCTTCGTTTTGAAGTCTATTTTGTCTGATACAAGTACTGCAACATCTGCTTTTTTCTCTTTGTTATTTGCATGAAATATCTTTTTCCACCCCATCACTTATAATCTGGGGATATCTTTGCATTTGAGGTGAGTTTCTTGTAGGCACCATATAGATGGGTCTTGCTTTTTTATTCTTTCTGTTACTCTGTGTCTTTTGATTGATGCATTCAGTCCATTTACATTTAGGGTGATTATCAAAAGATATGTACTTATTGCCATTGCTGGCTTTAGATTCGTGGTTACCAAAGGTTCAAGAGTTGCTTCTTTACTATCTAACAATCTAACTTAACTTTCTTGTTAAGTTATTGTAGACATAGTCTGATGTTTCTTTATTTCTCTCCCTTCTTATTCTTCCTCCTCCATTCCTTATATACTAGGTGTTTTATTCTTTGCCTTTAGTTAGTTTTGGATGGTCTGCTTTCTTTGCTATGATTTTATTTTCTTTGGTAACAGCTTTTTAGCCTTAGGAGTGCCTCTAGAGCAGTTCCTTTAAGATGTCCTGTAGAGGTGGTTTATGGGAGGCAAATTCTCTCAGCTTTTGCTTGTCTGGAAATTGTTTAATCACTCCATCATATTTAAATGATAATCGTGCTGAATACAGTATTCTTGGTTCGAGGCCCTTCTGTTTCATTGTGTTAAATATATCATGCCTTTCTCTTCTAGCCTGTAAGGTTTCTATTGAGAAGTCTGATGTTAGTCTGATGGGTTTTCCTTTGAAGGTGATCTTTTTTTCTTTCTCTAGCTACCTTTAATACTCTGTCCTTATCTTTGATCTTTGCCATTTTAATTATTATGTGTCTTGGTGTTGTCTTCCTGGGTTCCCTTGTGTTCGGAGATCTGTGGGCTTCCATGGACTGTGAGACTATTTCCTTCCCTAGCCTGGGGAAGTTTTCAGCAATTATTTCTTCAAAGACACTTTCTATCCCTTTTTCTCTCTCTTCTTCCTCTGGTACTCCTATAATGCGAATATTGTTCCGTTTGGTTTGGTCACACAGTTCTCTTAATATTCTTTCATTCCTAGAGATCCTTTTATCTCTCTCTGCCTCAGCTGCTCTGTGTTCTTCTTCTCTGATTTCTATTGCATTAACAGTCTCTTGCATCTCGTCCAGTCTGCTGCTGAGCCCGTCGATGGCTTGTCTCATTTCTGCATTATCTTTCCTGACTTCCCTCACTTCCTCCCTTAGCTCTTGCATATTTCTCTGTAGATCCATCAGCATGGTTATGACTTTTATTCTGAATTCTTTTTCAGGAAGATGCTGCATTTCCATCCCTTCAGATTCCTTCTCAGAGGGGGTCTGGATCTTGGTGATTTTTGTCTGTATCATATTCTTCTGTCTTGTCATGTTGACAGGAGTGGTCGCTGGTAGGTGCCATGCATGTCAGCTGGGCTCTTTAAGGTTTAAAAAGAAAAGAAAAGAAAAAGCACCACCAAAAAAAACAAGCAAGCCAAAAAAAAGAAGGAAGAGGAAGAAAAGAGAGAGAAAAGAAAGAAATGAAAGAAAAGGAAGGTGAAAAAAGAAAAAAAAGGGCAAGAAATAAAACAGACAAGCAAAAAAAAAAGAGGGGGGGCAAGAAATAAAACAAACTAGCAAAAAAAAAAATCCCACCTGGAGTGGATTCTCTAAGCCTGCTGTAGGTGTCGCTGTTGCTCCACTAATTCGCAGCAGCGGCCACACCGCTTTTTTTGTAGGTCTGGGCGGGGCAGGAATGAATGGGACCCTATTGTTTTCTGTATAAAGTTCCAGCATAGTTGCTCCCTTCTCTCTGTCACCAGTGAAGGGGACCGAAGTTCCCCAGGACTTCCAGCCTGCAGGGCTGAGCCCGCCGGGGTGATGGTGTTCCCTTACTCGGCCCCCCGCCTCTCCGAGACTGCTACAAATGGCGCATGCTTTTCTCTTGTCCCTGGGCGCTGGCTGCACGGTCCTGGCGCCTTCCCGGCTCAAAACCTGCACCTTCTGCCTTTCCAATGTCTGATGCACCACGCGATGTGTGTCAGCGCTCCCGGCGCAGACCACCGGGGCTGGTTATTTCGCGGACCTGCTCTTCCGCTCCCTCCCAGCTCCGAATCCTCTCCTCCCGCTGCCGCGCTGGGCTGGGTGAGTGTTCGGGTGCCGCCGGGTCGCGGCTCTGTATCTTACCTGCCTCGCGGGGTGCTGAGTCCTCCCAGGTGTGGCTGCACGCTGTGCACTTTCCTGTGTGCTCTGATTTCTCTTTTAGGAATAGTTGTATTTGCTGTATATTCATAGATTTATATAGTTTTGGGAGGAGATTTCTGCCTCCCTGCTCACACCTCCATCTTCCCGGAAGTCTCTAACAGAGGGATTTAAAAGCAGATTAGATGTAGTAGAAGAGATGGTAAATGGGACAGAAATTAGAGAAGAGGAATACAAAGAAGCTGAGGCTCAGAGAGAAAAAAGAATCTCTAAGAATGAAAGAATATTGAGAGAACTGTGTGACCAATTCAAACGGAACAATATTCGCATAATAGGGGTACCAGAAGAAGAAGAAAGAGAAAAAGGGATAGAAAGTGTCATTGAGGAGGTAATTGCTGGAAACTTCCCCAATCTGAGGAAGATGATAGTGTTTCAAGCCATGGAGACACACAGACCTCCCAACAAAAGGGACCCAAGGAGGACAACATCAAGACATATAAAAATTAAAATGGCAAAGATCAAGGATAAAGACAGACTTTTAAAAGCAGTGAGAGAGAGAAAAAAAGATCACATACAAAAGAAAACCCATCAGGCTATCATCAGATTTCTCAACAGAAACCTTACAGGTCAGAAGGGAGTGGCATGATATATTTAATGCAATGAAGTAGAAGGGCCTTGAACCAAGAACACTCTAGCCAGCAAGGTTATAATTTAAATTTGAAGGAGGCATTAAACAATTTTCAGATAAGCAGAAACTGAGAAAATTTACCTCCCACAAACCACCTCTACAGCACATGTTGGAGGGACTGCTATAGATGGAAGTATTCCTAAGGCTAAACAGATGTCACCAGGGGAAATAAAACCACAGCAAAGTAGAACAATTAATTACTAAGCACATGCAAAATCAAATTAACTACCCCCAAAGCCAAACAAGGGATAGACAAAGAGTACAGTATATCATATCTAACATATAAAGAATGGAGGAGGAAGAAAAAGGAGGAAGAAAAAAAGAAGCTTAAGGTTGTGTTTGTAATAGCATACGAAGTGAGTTAAATTAGACTGTTAGATCGTAAGGGAATTCCCCTTGAACCTTTGGTAACCACGAATCTAAAGCCAGCAATGGCAATAAGTACATACCTATTGATAATCACTCGAAATGTAAGCAGTCTGAATGCACCAATCAAAAGACATAGAGTCACTGAATGGATAAAAAAACAAGACCTACCTATATGCTGCCTACAAGAGACTCACTTCAAACCCAAAGACATACACAGACTGAAAGTAAAGGGATGGAAAAAGATATTTCATGCATCAACAAAGAGAAAAAAGCAGGAGTTGCAGTACTTGTATCACACAAAATAGACTTCAAAACAAAGAAAGTCACAAGAGACAAAGAAGGACATTACATAATGATAAAGGGGTCACTCCAAGAAGAGGATATAACTATTATAAATATCTATGCACCCAACACAGGATCACCTACATATGTGAAACAAATACTAACAGAATTAAAGGGGGAAATAGAATGCAATGCATTCATTTTGGGAGACTTCAACACACCACTCCCTCCAAAGGACAGATCAACCAGACAGAAAATAAGTAAAGACACAGAGGCACTCAACAACATATTAGAACAGATGGACCTAACAGACATCTACAGAACACCTCATCCAAAAGCAACAGGATACACGCTCTTCTCAAGTGCACAAGGAACATTTTCAAGAATAGATCATCTACTAGGCCACAAAAAGAACCTCAGTA
Organism: Smutsia gigantea; assembly: GCA_032199065.1. Taxonomy (NCBI): domain Eukaryota; kingdom Metazoa; phylum Chordata; class Mammalia; order Pholidota; family Manidae; genus Smutsia; species Smutsia gigantea. Next base: position 15,485 of record JAVSCE010019329.1, read on the forward strand.
AATTCAAGAAGATTGAAACTGTACCAACCAGCTTCTCAGATAACAAAGGGTATGAAACTAGAAATAAATTACACAAAGAAAACGAAAAGCCCACAAACACATGGAGGCTTAATAACATGCTCCTAAATAATCAATGGATCAATGACCAAATAAAAACAGAGATCAAGCAATATATGGAGACAAATGACAACAATAATTCAACACCACAAAATCTGTGGGACCCAGCGAAGGCCATGCTAAGATGGAAATATATTGCCATAGAGGCCTACCTCAGGAAAGAAGAACAATCCCAAATGAACAGTCTAAACTCACAATTAATGAAACTAGAAAAGGAAGAACAAATGAGGCCCAAAGTCATTCAATAAAGATTAAAGGAGAAATAAATAAAATTGAGAAGTATAAAACAATAGAAAGAATCAATGAAAGCTGGAGCCGGTTCTTCCAGAAAACAAACAAAATAGATAAACCCCAAGCCAGACTTACTAAGAAAAAAAGAGAGTCTACACACATAAACAGAATCAGAAATGAGAAAGGAAAAATCACTATGGACAACATAGAAATACAAAGAATTATGAGAGAATACTATGAAAAATTATATGGTAACAAACAGGATAACCTAGAAAAAATGGACAACTTTCTAGAAAAATACAACTTTCCAAGGCTGAACCAGGAAGAAACAGAAAATCTGAATAGACCAATTACCAGCAGGGAAATTGAATTGGTAATCAAAAAACTACCTAAGAACAAAACTCCTGAACTAGATGGTTTCACTGCTGAATTTTATCAAACATTCAGTGAAGAGCTAATACCCGTCCTCCGTAAAGTTTTCCAAAAAGTATAAGAGGAGGGAATTGTCCCAAAATCATTCTACGAGGCCAACATTACTCTAATACCAAAACCAGGCAACGACACCACAAAAAAGGAAAATTACGGACCAATATCCCTGTTGAACATAGATGCAAAAATACTCAACAAAATATTAACAAACCGAATTCAAGAATACATCAAAACATCATCCATCATGATCAAGTGGGATTCATTCGAGGGATGCAAGGATAGTACAACATTCGAAAATCCATCAACATCATCCACCACATTAACAAAAAGGACAAAAACCACATGATTATCTCCATACATTCTGAAAAAGCATTTGACAAAATTCAACTTCCATTCATGATAAAAACTCTCAACAAAATGGGTATAGAGGGCAAGTATCTCAACATAATAAAGGCCATATATGACAAACCCACAGCCAACATTATACCTAACAGCAAGAAGCTGAAAGCTTTTCCTTTAAGATCGGGAACAAGACAAGTATGCCCACTCGCCCCACTTTTATTCAACATAGGTCTGGAGGTCCTAGCCACAGCAGTCAGACAACACAAAGAAATAAAAGGCATCCAGATTGGCAAGGAAGAAGTCAACCTGTCCCTGTTTGCAGATGACATGATATTGTACATAAAAAAAACCCTAAAGAATCCACTCCAAAAGTACTAGATCGAATATCTGAATTCAGCAAAGTTGCAGGATACAAAATTAATACACAGAAATCTGTTGCATTCCTATACACTAAGGATGAGCTAGCAGAAAGAGAAATCAGGAAAACAATTCCATTCACAGTTGCATCAGAAAGAATAAAATACCTAGGAATAAACCTAACCAAGGAAGTGAAAGATCTATACACTGAAAACTACAAGACACTCATGAGAGAAATTAAAGAAGACACCAATAAATGGAAACACATCACGTGCTCAATGACAGGAAGAATTAATATTGTCAAAATGGCCATCCTGCCTAAAGTAATTTACAGATTCAATGCAATCCCTATCAAAATACCAACAGAATTTTTCAATGAACTAGAGCAAATAGTTCTAAAATTCATATGGAACCACAAAAGACCCTGAATAGCCAAAGATATCCCGAGAAGGAAGAATAAAGCAGGGGGAATTACGCCCCCTGACTTCAAGCTCTACTACAAAGCCACAGTATTCAAGACAATTTGGTACTGGCACAAGAACAGACCCATAGACCAGTGGAACCGACTAGAGAGCCCAGTTATAAACCCAAGCATATATGGTCAATTAATATATGCTAAAGGAGCCATGGATATACAATGGGGAAATGACAGCCTTTTCAACAGCTGGTCTTGGCAAAACTGGACAGCTACATGTAAGAGAATGCAACTGGATTATTGTCTAACCCCATACACAAAAGTAAACTCAAAATGGATCAAAGACCTGAATGTAAGTCATGAAACAATAAAACTCTTAAGAAAAAAAACATAGGCAAAAATGTCTTGGACAAGAACGGACTAATAATTACCAAAGGGAAAGGGACTGGGGAAAATGGGTGGGAAGGGAGGGATAAGAGGGGAAAAGGGGCATTACGATTAGCAGATATAATGTTGGGGGGGCACGGGGAGGGCAGTACAACTCAGAGAAGACAAGTAGTGATTCTATAGCATCTCATTATGCTGATGGACAGTGACTGTAATGGGGTTGGTGGGGGGGACCTGATGAAGGGGTAGTTTAATAACCGTAATATTGCACATGTAATTGTAGATTAATGATAATAAAATAAATTATATTAAAAAAATGTCTTGGACATAAACATGAGCAACTTCTTCATGAACATATCTCCCTGAGCAAGGGAAACAAAAGCAAAAATGAACAAGTGGGACTATATCAAGTTGAAAAGCTTCTGTACAGCAAAGGACACCATCAGTAGAACAAAAAGACATCCTACAGTATGGGAGAATATATTCATAAATGACATATCCGATAAAGGGTTGACATCCGAAATATATAAAGAACTCATGCACCTCAACAAACAAAAAGCAAATAAGCCAATTAAAAAATGGGCAGAGGAACTGAACAGACACTTTTCCAAAGAAGAAATTCAGGTGGCCAACAGGCACATGAAAAGATGCTCCACATCGCTAATCATCAGAGAAATGCAAATTAAAACCACAGTGAGATATCACCTCACACCAGTTAGGATGGCCAACATCCAAAAGACAAGAACAAATGTTGACGAGGATATGGAGAAAGGGGAATCCTCCTACATTGCTGGTGGGAATGTAAACTAGTTCAACCATTGTGAAAGCAGTATGGAGGTGCCTCAAAAAACTCAAAATAGAAATACCGTTTGACCCAGTAATCCCACTCCTAGGAATTTACCCTAAGAATGCAGGAGCCCAGTTTCAAAAAGACATATGCACCCCTAATGTTTATCACAGCACTATTACAATAGCCAAGAAATGGAAGCAACCTAAGTATCCATCAGTAGATGAATGGATAAAGATGTGGTACATATACACAATGGAATATTATTCAGCCATATGAAGAAAACAAATCCTACCATTTGCAACAACATGGATGGAGATAGAGGGTATTATGCTCAGGGAAATAAGCCAAGCCGAAAAAGACAAGTATCAAATGATTTCACTCATATGTGGAGTATAAGAACAAAGAAAAAATACTGAAGGAACAAAACAGCAGCAGACTCACAGAACCCAAGAATGGACTAACAGTTACCAAAGGGAAAGGGACTAGGGAGGATGGGTGGGAAGGGAAAGATAAGGGGGGACAAGGAGCAGTACGATTAGCACACATAATGCAGCGGCGGGGGACACGGGAAAGGCAGTATTTATAAAGAATACAAGTAATGATTCTATAGCATCTTACTACGCTGATGGACAGTGACTTTAATGGGGTATGTGGGGGGGGCTTGATAATAGACGGTCTAGTAAACATAATGTTGTTCAAGTGATTGTACATTAACGATACCAAAATAAAAATAATAAAATGTTAAATACAGTTACCATTATGACCCAGCATTTCCACTCTTAGGTAATACCCAAGAGAATAGAAAACACAGACATCTAAATACTTAGACACAGATAGATGTTCATCACAGTGTTATTCACAAGAGCCAAAAAGTGAAATTAACCCACGTTCTATTAACTGATATATTAAGAAAATGAAATATATGCACAATAGTGCAGTCAGCAACAGAAAGGAATAAAGTATTGACAGATGCTTCAACACAAATGAACTCTGAAAACATGCTAATAATGCCAGACACAAGAGGCCACATAGAGTAAGATTTCATTTATGTAGAGTATCTGACAGGCCAACCATTAGAGGCAGAGAGTGGCTGCCAGGGGCTGGAGGGCAGGGTAATAGGGGTGCTGTTAATGGATACCAGGAGGGTCTCTTTCTAGGCCGTGAAATCATTCTGGATTAGTTAGTAGTGATAGTTGCCAACTCTGAATATACTGTATTGTACACTTAAAAAGACCAAGTTTTTAGGTATGTGAATTATGATCTTCATACAGCTATATAAAAAAATCTCAAGTATGCCACTGAATTTCTAACACTAATGTGCTACAAACATCAAAAATTGGGAACAATTTACATATGCAACTATATTACTCAACAGAATTTGTGTGTTACATTAAATCCATTTGAAAATCACTGACTGAAGCCAGACACACATAACGATAGTCAACACCACATGAATAAACCCAAATCACAATTATAACAAACTAAAACGCTGCACAAAGCCCGTGTAATGCAAAATGCAAAATAAAATCTAATTTCAAAACACATTTACCAACAGTGTGCCTGACCTAGCTGGACAACAGCTTGGGAACACTACATCTGATAAAAGCGATCCAAGAAGCTACTACTGAAACAGTTTTGTACTTTATCTGCTTCTTGGCTGAGTCTTTATTCTGCACATGAGTGTGAAGCAGAGTCAGGCAGAAGGGCAGTGCCTGCCATTAAGTTTCCTCCCTCTCCAAAGTCCTTCTGCATGGAACCCTGAAGAAAACTTAACAACTCTCCCTTGTCTTCAGCAAGAGGCCGCTGCCCCAACTCTGGGAAATGCCAGGGAGGAAGGATGCTCATCATGCAGGTCACATACGTGTCTGGCTAAGATGAGGCACTCTTAAGCCACAGAAGACACAATGTGGCCTCTACAGGGTGCCTATGGTCCCAATAACAGACGTCTTCTAATATGTACATGGGTTCCCAATTCTTTATCACTGTAACTTCCACATGTATGTTATCCAGTGGTATTCTTCTTAACCGGTATTAACTCTGAAACTAGTATTCTACCACTGGATAATCAAACACTGATTATTTATCTTATGTACACAAATCTGAAACACTAGCTTTAAACATACTGACATGCCCTACATAAACTAAAACCATACTGGGATTAAAACCACAGATATAAGAATATAGATACAGGGATATTGAAAGTTTAGTTGTTATTAATTCCTAGTCATCATTAAACAGAATTAATTTCACTAATAATGAAACACTATACCCTAGGTATTATCAATAATAACTGTTCATATATTTATAACTTTTTTATATATTAAAGCACCTTTCTTTCACACAAAGATTCACCCACTTAATAAACAAATCTCTCTAGAAGCAAGATACTTAATTCTGCAGTGATTTAACAAATGGCCGAAAGACCAGCTGCTAACATTTTCCACACCTCATGATAAACAGACTTGCAGGTTCCAGTTCTTCTATGCCAACAATCACTTTCATTGATTTTCATATGATCTTCCCAGAACAAATGTCAAAATATTGTTCAGCAATGGAAAAATATTTTAAGGTTCTAACATAAAGGATTATAGCAAAATCACTACTTTCAATACCACTAATTGAGAATAGCCAATGATGTTCTTTCACTAGAAAATATTTCACAGAATATAGCAATTAATAACGCAAAAAAGAGGATAAAGAAGATAAGAAAACCTGAAAATTATTTATAATTATTTTAAACACCAATTTTTTGCAAGAATTTAAAAATGTAGGATTAGAGACATAAATTTTTTAAATATTCATCTCTTCTTTAAAGCAGGTTCCTTCACATGAAATGTTTCAAACAAAAAGTCAGTTCACTGGGTCCCAACTACCTTTCTTCTTAGAGTAAACGAAATCACAAGGAAAACATCAGTCTGTACTGCACACAGTAAAAGTAGTTACTTTGTAAAATTTTTTACTTCACTGCAAAATATACATGCATATGTGTAAAAGACCTCCCAGGAACCCTGCAGTCATCTAAAAGTTACCACTCTAACACCCTCCACTCAGCACTGGCCTGGTATGAAGAATAATATAATAGAAAATGTAAAGCATTTCATCAGAACATCCAACATCATATTTTCACCATCTTAAGCTGATGTGCATCCTCAATGCACCACTCCCGATGTCCCCACCTCCACTCTTCTGTCCTCTTCCAGGCAGGTCTTTACCTGCCGTGTTAGTATACACTGTCCACTAGAAGGGATTAATGCACAAACCCATGAACGAGCTTTCCCCTGAAATCCTTCAAACTGGATAACATCATCTCTTGAGACAGAAATGAAGATGCCCAAAGGAATGAGGAGGACTGAAAGTTTTCAATCTTTCACATCTTTATTAGACCCAGAAATGTAAAAAGGAGTATAAAAATGGAAGCTGTTCCTGTGAGGAAAAATCATTCAAATGAACCAAATCATTTGAAGACCTTTTCCCCCAAGTTTTGGCCAGCCATCAGTATAACAGATACATATTCTAAAGAGTTTGCTTTTAAGCATTTTTAGGAAGTTTTTGCATTCACGAGAGCTAACCCAGACTGTTCATTCTGAAAGGTGATTAAGGCACTGTCTCCTGAACCATGAAAAATACAGGAATTTACAAGTTTGTAAGCCCTTCTCTAAATAAGGCTCTATCAGAGTCACGCTGAAAATTAGAGCTCCTGGAACTAGTGAGACACCTGTGAGAACAGTCATCATCATAAAAATTATGCTACCCTCTCAATGCAAAGATGAGAACTAAGAGCGCAGCTAAATGCACTGAGTGCATTCAGGCAGCCAGAGGGCTCTGCAATGAATCGTCACTCTCCTGCTCACTCTGGTGTCCTCCCACCTAAAAGGATGGGAGCTCCATCCTTCCGCTGCTCCAGCCAAAATCTCAGACTCTTTCTGATCCAACGGCAAATCGCCCTCCTACCTCCATCTCGCTCTGCCCTAGCTGCTCTTGCCTCCTCTCCCTTAAGTCACATCATTGGAGCATCCACTCAGGGCTCCACTCCTCCACTCCCCTCCCACTGCCTGGAACAAACTTCAGCACAGCTCTACAATCTCCACTCCTCACCTCCTCAAAGCTGTCCTCAACACCATCTCCTCAGAGAGACTTTCCCTGACCTACTTAAAATCCACCTTTATTGAGGGCAGTCTCCAACCCCTTCCCTGCTCTATTTTTGTCCTTCATCACCACTGGACTATAAGCCCCCAAAATGCAGGGATTTCTGTCTTCTCCAAGGCTATATTGCTAGCATCCAGAACAGTGCCTGGCACACAAGAGTTTAATAAATACTTGATGAATGGGCTAATCAATTAAGTAGTAGTATATATTTTTAAGAAAAAGATTACTCATTTAGGACAGAACAAACACATAAATAGCACAGCCCTCATGAACACTGCCTCAGTGTCACCACCAGGAGCAATTACACTGACTGAACGCTCACTCTGTATGTTGAGGACTCTGCTGAGCACCTCCTCTACTCACATTTCTTTCCTCCTCTAATCCCCGCAATGACCTCAGGTGTTACGTTTTATAGATCTTACAAAGTAACAGAAGCAAAGGTAAGACTTAAGTCATAGATTGCTAAGAGACAAAGTAGGCCCCAGAAACCAGAACTACAAGGTGATTCAATACCATGCTCTTAACTGCAACTGCCTCTTCAGATTAAAGCCAACATTTATTAACTGATTACTGTGTGTCTAATTGAATTGTTTGCTTGCAACACCTTATTTAACCATTTTAATTAACAAACCAACCAACCCCAAGGCCAAAATTTTTAGCTGCCTATCCAGTATACAATTTTCCCTTCTTCCTAAAGGACCTTGACCTATTTTGTTTGAAGTAATAATGTGCTCAGCTAAATACCTTCATTGAACAGTCCCCCTTGCGAATGGCCAAATTACACAGTTCTGACCAATAAATTAGAAATGGAAGCCACTGAGAATGGCTTCCAGGAAAGTAAGCCCTTTGAATGGGAGCCAAGTCAGCTGTCACATGCCCTTGTCCTTTTGCCATACTCTTCTGGCCTGGAACACAAGCATGAGGCTCAGGGTGGAACAACATCTTGCAATTCTTGAGAATGCGAGTCACGTGTTAAGTGTGGTGGAGTGACAAATTAGAAGCCTTGGGTGCCTCATGGCACCTAAGGTGCCACTCCAGTTTTTTTGTTGTTACCTAACGGGAAAAAGGTATTTTATTAAGCTATTGCAATTTGTTTTCCATCACATGCAGCCAAATGCAGTCCCTATCACATACAACCCTTTGTGGTTGCTGGTCCAATGCTGGCCTTATTGAAAATGTCATCATACTAAATCTCCCAACTGGGGAATAAATATACTAAACCATTAATCATGACTCTACTTATGCAGAGGATAGAGGTGGGATTCTGGAATCTGTATTTGGAAACCACTACTTTAATCATCAAAATGTGGCTTGTAAACAATTAATGAAAATTAAAAAGGAGATGAGAACATAATGTGTGTGTGGGGGGGGCACAGGGAAGGCAGTATGGCACAGAGAAGACAAGCAGTGACTCTATAGCATCTAACTACGCTGATGGACAGTGACTATAATGGAGTAGGTGGTAGGGACTTGATAATAGTGGGAATCTAGTAACCACAATGTTGCTCATGTAATTGTATATTAATGATACCAAAATAAAAATAATAAAAAGTACATTAAAAAAAAGAGGAGAAAGTACAGAATAAAGTCAGTGGGTTGCTTTACCAAAGTGTCAAAGCTAGGTGAATCACACTTTACTAAAAACAGATCCTAAAGAACAATTTTCTAAACCTAGTCTGAGGTAAACAGCAAACACATATTGAGACTTTCCAAGATGTAGAACAATAAAAGCCACATGGCACAGCCCTGGTCAGACTGGTTTCCCTCTTTGCCATCATGCTGTACTGTTGGCAATACCATTGGGTGTGGGGTCTCACACAGCTGGACCACATACAGCACTCCTTAAATCCACCTAAACTCGAACAAGACATGGAAGGGAAAAAAGATGCAGTGAGTGATGTTCCAATACATATTACAACAGACTCCAAATATTAAAGTGTTACAAGACTTCAAGTCACATAGTTTTTTATATTTCACATCAATACCAAAAATTAGGAAATGTAAGGACAACAAGAAAAGAAAGAGATAACGACCACCATTTAATGGAGCACTTAATACAAATTACACACTTGCTACAATTACATTTAATCTGCACAACAGCTCCAGTAACAGAGATACCACTATCCCATTTTACAAATAAAAAGCTGACACTAAAACCAGTTACATAAATTGCCCAACATCACATAGGCAGTGAAGAGGTAAAGCCAGGACTCAAATCAAAGTGAATCTAACATCAAACACCATAGTCTTCTAGCCACTTCAAAACATGTCAAATATAACGCCTGATCAGAAATTCTAATTCCATTATAAGGGCTGGGAAGCAGCTCAAAGCACGGAAAAGACAAATGAGAGTGAAAATAATACTAACATCTTTCACAAATAATCACACATAAAGAACTGCAAATCTTGCCAAAGCATGGTTAAGATGGTAATATTCTTTAAAAGGAAGTCCTCTGAATTCCCAATTTGTATGCCTTTAATGTGCTTTAGGAAGGAAATTTTCTTTTCTCTCTGGGATTTTATCAGAAAGAGAACTGAACAGAATGTGAGAAACAACAACCCCACAGATAGTGTGTAATGCCATGCAGCACATATGAAAAAACTGCAGTGCAAATAAGTGTATATGCTTTGATGAGAAAGGAGACATTACACCACTTCATTAAAATAAATCCTTTGAAAACAGAAAATTCAAATGATTCCCCTAAACCATTTTTTTCTGAATTACAGTCATGTTTCCTGAAAAAATTGAGCATAATCTGAAGAAATCTCAAAGATTCATTTTGAAGACTAAACCTTATGACAAAATACTGTATTCCAAGCATTTCAGTATGGAATCAAATTGAGAATAAGAATACGCTGCTTTATTGAGACTTGCTCTTTGTGCCAGGGTGTACTTAAGGAAAAGCTTTTTTTCTCCCTGTTTGTAAGACACAGTGAGAGAGAAGTGTGAGGAGTGGAGTAGAAAGATGTTAGGAACTTTCAGGAACTTCCAAATGAAAGGGAGAACCCTAGAAAATTACAAAGTAGGATACACAAAAGAGAACAAATTCCACTATGTCTGAAAGGTCATATACAAAAATCTGCTCCTATCAGATTTTTTCATTGTAAGGATATTTCCCTGAAACCTGTGGGACTATGACTACCATCTCCCGGTTTATGTCCAAGAACCAACTGAATGCAGATGCAGAACAAGGATCCTGAATTTGGTAACAGGAGAGCTGGACTCCAGACTGGCTCTGCCACTAATCAGTACTATGACTTTAGATTGTCATTTAACTTCTTAGGTCTCAGTGTCTTCCACTGTAAAACTAGATGGCTCACCTTGTCTCACACCATACATAAAAATTAACTCAAAATGTATCAGAGGCCTAAACATAAGTGCTAAAACTGTAACCCTTAGAAAAAAAAGAGAGAAAAAGAATCTCTATGATGTTGGGTTAGTAAAGATTTCTTAGACATAACACCAAAAATCAATGCAAGAAAAAAGTAATAAATACCATCAAAACCCTAAACTTTGTTGCTTTCAAAAACATCAATAAGAAAATGGAAAGAGAAGTGCAGCCTGACAGAAAATGTTTAAAATCATGTATTAGGTGAAGGACTCATATCCAGAATGAATACAGAAAGAAGATACATGAAAAGTTAATAAGCACATACAAAGATGCTCACCATCATCAGTCATCAGGGAACTGCAAAACAAAACCACAGTGAGATACACACTTCAAACACCACACTAGTGTGGCTGTAATCAACAAGACAGACAACAAATGCTGGCAAGGATGAAGAGAAATAGGAACCCTCAAACATTCTGGTAGGAATGCAAAATGGCAGTCACTTTGAAAAAGTCTGTCGGATTCTTAAAAAGTTCAACGTAAAATTACCATATGACCCAGCAATTTCCACCCAAAAAAAATGAAAGCTATTTACATGAAGATTTCACATGAATGCTAAATGCATTATTCCAAAGAGCCAAAAAGCAGAAACAACCCATGTCCATCAAGTGGTACTCAATAAAAAGGAATAATGTGCTGATACAAGCTACAACATGGATGAGCCTCAGAAAAAATTATGCTAGCAAAATGGGAAGCCACAGACAGTAAAATATTACTAATGTGCTGAAAGAAAATAACTTCCAATCTAGAATTCCATATCCAGAGAAAATGTTCTTCAAAAACAAAGGTGAAATAAAGACGTACTCAGATAAACCAAAACCAAGAAAGTGAGCCACCAGCAGAGGGGCACTAATTCTCAAGCAGAAGGAATATTATTCTAGATGAATCGTTGGAGATGCATGAAGTCTAATAAAGAGCATTAAAAACGGTAAATCTAAATAACCATTAATTTAATTAATGAACTTCAATGTTTTGTGGGAGCCATTTAATTAATAAGCATTAATGTCTCATATATTCTGTTCACATATACACCTATCCCTATCCAAGAGAAACAAATGCATATGACCCCAAGAATCTTGCACAAAAATATTCATGGCAGCTTTATTCATACCGGCACCAAACTGGAAACAACCTAAATGTGTTGAAATGTGTCCTGGCCAGTTGGAGGTCCTGAACACATCAGTAGGAGAATGGATAAACAAACTGTGGTATATTTATGCAATGGAATGCTACTTTTTAAAAAAGGAACAAATTGCTTCTAAATGCAATTTATCATTGGAATAATGTTGTGGAAGTGGAAGAATCTTGAAACGGATCAGGCAAAAGAAGTTAGTCAAAAAGAGTATATATGGTGTTAGGTCCATTTATATGAAGTTCAGGAACTGACAAAACTGATCTATGATAATAGAAATTGGAATAGTGGATTACTTTTAGGGGCAGGGCAAAGGGGTATGAGGGAACTTTCTGAAATGATAAAAGTTCTTTATCTTAGTCTGGGTGGTGGTAACATGGACTGAATAGATTATTCAAAATTAATCAGCTGCAGGCCTAAAATCCATCCATTTGGCTGCAGTAAATTATACATCAATAAAGTAAAAAGTTACACACACACCCCAAAAAAGAAAAACATTATGCCAAGTAAAAGAAACCAAACACAAAGGATGGCATGTATATGATTATATTCCCATGACTTACCAAGAAAAGGCCTATCTATAGAGACAGAAAGCTCTGTGGCTGCCTCAAGTGGGGGTGGGAACAGGGAGTGAGCAAATGGACATGAGGCATCTTTTTGGAATGATGGAAATGTTCTAAAATTGGACTGTGATGATGACTGAACAACTGTAAATTTACTAAAAAAAAAATCATATAATTGTACATACACTTAAAACAGGTGGATTTTATGGTATATAATACCTCAATAAAACTGTTTGTAAAATGAAAAAATATTGTGCTAAGTGAAAGAAGCCAAACACAAAAGACCATTTTACATGGTCTCATTTAAACTAAATGTCCAGAAAAGGCCAATCTATAGAGACAAAAAGTGGATTTGTGGTTGCCTGGGGCTGGGGTGGGAATGGGGATTAACTGTAAACGGGCACAAAGGATCTCACTGGGTAATGACTATTCTAAAACTGGATGATGCTGGTGCACAAAACAGTAAATTTACTAAAAAAAAAAGAAAAATCAATGAATTTTATACTTAAAAATGGGTGAATGTTAAGTTACACGTCAGTAAAGTTATTTCAAAACATAAGGTGGTTAACCTTTATGGATGGGCCACTGTAAGGGTGAGATGAAGACCTGCCCTACCGAGGCCTGAGACTCCCCATGCCCACTCACAGACACCCGGCTGGCCTGAGGACGCCCAGTCAGTAAGTCTCCAGAACTCTATGCCACCTTAACAGCAAAGGCATTAACGACACAACCACCCTCCTCTTCTTTCTATAAAGAGGTACACCTTACCAGACAGGAAACCAAAATTCCTCTTGCAAAACAATGACAGGGACCCACTTTCTTTATTTTTCAGACATCATTTTGGAATCTCCCACTTAATTCTTTTCCTCAGTATGAAACTCTGAGGGACCAGACGCAATCAATCAAGACAGAAACCGAGGAGCTCTCTTTAGAACCAACCGATACACAGCAAAGAACCAGCATGTAACCAGGACACAGGCCCATGAATTGCCTTAAGGAAAAGGAAGATGTGATCTCTTTCAGATAAAACTTAGCCCACATTTGTTCTGAAACAAGGGCCAAGTAAAGTGGGGAAAAAAAAGTGACAAAGTTTCTCTGAAACAGACACTGTGTTATAAACACTCACACCCGCAAAACAGCTAAGGAGTTTTCAACCAGTCTTTGTTATAAAACTAATTTTAGGACAGGATGCTGATGCAGCAAAGCAGACAATCTCCTTCCTCCAATAACGGTGGGGTCTGCTCCTGTCAGTGGAACTGAGCTTCCGTTTAGCTAAACCCACCCCTTTTGATTTATAAAGTGGCTGGATTATAGCTGTCCAACAAATACTCCTCTCATCCTAAACCCCACCCTCCCCCATCACTGTGCCACTCGAAAACTACAATCCACGCTTGTGCAGGTTTTGGTTTTCCCACTGGTATCCCTGGCTCCCCTTCGAATCCACTCCACACACAGCAGCCAGATCCATCGGATCACGTCACGTCCCTACTTGAGGACCTCCAATTAACAATTAAAATAAAATGCCAAAATCCTCACCGGGCCCAGAAGGCCCGTAAGATCCGGCCCCCCTCACCTAGCCATCCTCGCCAGTCTTCCTTCGGGTCCTAAAACACTCCAAACTCCTTCCCTCCTCAGGGCCTCCGCATTTCCTCAGACCTCAGCAGGGAAAGCCTTCCCTAGAGTCTCAGGATTCCTTCTCACCCTTCAGTGCTCAACCGTAACGTCGGTGCCTCAGAAAAGGAATTTTCCTTTAAGTTACCCTCTCCGAACATCTTGTTATTCCCTTCCCGGCACTTGCCAAAACCTGCCCTCCCTTCCTCTGGCCTGCTTCTTCAGTCCCCCCGACCAGAAGCCTCCCTGCCGTGCGCGGCGCGAACCCGCCGCTACGCCGGAGACCCTCAGGCGGCGCGCCGCCCGCGCCCAACCCCGCTCCCGGGAGCGACGGTCCCCGCGCAGACCCGTCCCGAGACCTCGAACCCCGCCCCCGCCTCCGCCCCCGCCACCCCCTCGCCCCGCCGCCCGCGGCCTCCCCTCGCACGCGCCAGGCTCACCGATCACCTCCTGCAGTTCGTAGTCGTCCCGGTTGATGGACCAGGGCAACGCGCTCGAGTCCTCTGACATGACGGCGGCTCCGCGCGCGGTGCTCCTTCAAAGTGTCGCCCGCGCCCAGCTCGCGCGCCTCTCCCCGCCCCCAACCGCCGCGCCCCCAACCGCCTGGGAGCTACCGCGGGCCGCACGGCGCCTGGGCGCAGGGGGTCACCGCGCGGCGGGAGGCAACGGATCTTCACTGCGACGGGCCTTGCCTCTGTTCCTCCGCGCCCGGCACCGCCCGACCCTGCCTCGGCCTCAGCGGCAGCAGCACCGAGACCTTCGCCTCAGCCCAGCCCCTCCGTCCCGCCCTCCACTGAGCCCCACAGACCGGCCAAACTTTCCCTTCTCCCTCCACCTGCCGGCACGCAGCGCGCTGACGTCAACGTGCCCGACCCGACCCGACCCGACCCCGCCTCCGGCCGCCATCCAAGGTGTGGCTGGAAAAGCACCTAGCAGGCAGGAAGCCCGAAAAAGTGGAAGTAGACAGTGGAGGGGAATAAGTACTTAAAAGGAGTTCAGTAAGGGCATCCGAAAGCCCCAGAAGATCTTAAAGCAGCAAGGGACTGTAGCCACACTTAGCATGGCGACCAAAATGCGTCAGAGCGAAGGGGGCGGAGCCATGTCTTGGTGGGGAGGAGGCACGTTGCCATCCCCGTCGTCGCACTCATTGGTTTCTTTGAGAAGGAGTCAGAACGGCAATGGATGTATTTGATGTCAGTCATTAGCAAGTCCCGCTTCTGGGCTTTCGCCGTTTTTCGGGGCCAGGGCCCAGGTCCCTCAAGATCGTCACCCTGTCTCCGGCGTGACGTCATGGCGCTGGCGGCTCCCTGGTGTGGGAGGTGGCTGCGCGGGCGGGCGGCCTTGCGTCGCGGGCCGCCGCCCCGAGATGGAAGGCCTCGGACTGATGGACCGGTAGAAACCGGAAGCTTGCCCGCGACCATGCTGTCTCTGGCTGAAGTCTTTCTAGCGCCCCTCGCGGCCCCCTCTGGGGTCCTCCGCGCAGCCGGAGTTCGGTGCCTTTTCAGCCTGGGGCCCAGACGCCAATGGAGCGCCTCGCGAGGTCGGGCCTTTAAGCGCGGGAGGTTGGCTCCTGCCCTTGGGTCCTTCGGGCCCTTTTCGTGTGACCTCTCATCGTCGGTTTTCTCTGGAATAGTAACGAGGCGAAAGCTGGCTGCTTGGTTAAACAATGTCGGCGTGGGCCGGCCAGGTGCGGACTTACTGGTGGGGACGACTTTCAGAGCTGCGGCGGTCCAAGGGGGAGCCGCGCAGGGCCTGTTGTCCGAGGCCTGCCGACCGGGAGCCAAAGCGCAGGCCGAGCTGCGGGAACTGAGCGCTTCGCAGCTTCCCCGAGTTGGAGTGGTGGGAGCGCGCACCATGGAAGACTTGGCCTTTGTCCCGGACCCTGCCAGGTTAACATAACTGCGGCAGGTGGAAACTGAGAGGATAGAATATGCCAGTCTCAGCAAAAAGTGCCGAGTTCCCGAGTCTGAAAGCAAAGCAGGCCCTGCTGCAGAAACTGGTTTTGGGCATTACTACTGACACGCGTTGCCTTTTCCTTCTTTTTGCAGGAAAAAGAGGGATGGGAATCAAAGATTAGAGATCTCAAGGTTTGTACCAGTAGAACAATCCATAAACCAGATATTCTTAACCCGGGTTTGTTGGCCTGTTTGTGTTTTTTTTTTTTACCCCCTTGAAATTATGTGTGAGTAGTGTATACTTCAGGGAGAGATTTTAGCCACCTTCCTCTTTCCTCACTTCCTCTTCTGCAATGAAGAGGAGCTGCTAACCTAATAATGAAAATTCAAGATGCTAACTGACCCACATTCTTGGTGGGCAGAGTCCCTATGCATTCAAGCCACCTGGTCTGCGCACAGCTTGATGGTTGAGTCGAGCCACACCTGCTATGCAGATCTGGTCATCTTATTTCCCCTGTCTCTTGGGCTTTCACCTTGTGCTTTGATAGACGTTATGATCTCATGCTTTTAATGAACAAGGAATAGGTGGCTGTTTGAGGCTAGAAGGCCAAATCTCAACTTCTCAGCTTATGGGGTACCTTCCATGTGAGAGAACTGTTCTAAACACTGAGTACAGTGGTAAAACAGAGCAACTTAGTTCCTCTCTTCATGGGGCATGAAACAGATGGCTAAGGTAATACATAGATAAGTGATTATGTTACAAGGGTCATGCAGAAAAACACCAGTACACATCTTCCTGGACTCAGGATGAGCTTACATCCATCCATCATAAATGGAAAATGGCACTAAGTCACAAATTCACTTATACCTACCAGTCATCCTAGCTTGGCCTAGCCTGACTTAAATATGCTCAAAACAAAACACTGACATTAGCCTACAGCTGGGCAAAATCATCTTAACGCAAAACCAATTTTGTAAGAAAATGTTGAATATCTTGTGTAATTGAATACTGCACTGAAAGTGAAAAACAGAATGGTTGTAAGTGTACCGATTGTTAATCCTCATGAGCATGTGGCTGACCGGGAGCTGGCTCACTGTCCCTGCCTAGCATGGGGAGGATTATACTGCCTATTGCTAGCCGGAAACATCAAAATGTGAAGTACATTTCTACTGAATGTGTATTGCTTTTGTATCATCCTAAAGTCATAAAACCCTAAATTGAGCCATCGTAAGTTGGGGCCCTATATACTATGATAGAGGATAGTTTGGAGAGCACCTCTAGAAAAAAACTGAGAGGAAGCCAGCCATGCAGAGTATTTAAACAGTTAAAAAGGGTTTGGGGCACTTTTGAAGCTATTAATAAAGTGACATTTTCATTCCTGTTAGGTTGCTGGTCCTTGTTTGTGGCTCTCAGTAATCCTTTGGGGGATAAGGAGAAAAGGAGAGTGTGATTCTGGAACCTTCACTCTAATACCAAAATTCCACTACATCCTACCAGGGCTTCTTAAAAGTATGTATTTTCCTGGGGAGAGGTATGTTGTTTTTCTTTGCATTTTCAAAGGAGTCCTTGGCTTAGTTTGGGTCCCTCCCAAAACCAACCTCTGAAACCAGGACTAAGATGCAAATAGTTTATTTAGTAGTTAACCCCAGTAGACACTGAAGGAGTGGAGAAGTGACAGGGGAAAGAAAGGAGAGTCATTAAGGAGAGGTTCCTTCTGTGGGCTCGGACCACCTGACATGCCGGATGCACCTCAGAGTTGTTCCAGGAAGAGTCAGGGAAGCCCACCACTCCTTTCCCACTGTAGGGCATTAATGCTTCTGTCCTCTGCCTGGCTCAGTGCTCGGAAGGCATTCCCCTGAGTCAGAGTGCGTTCAGGCAAGAGACACAGGCAGTCCTCATGCACTAGCATGCTCTGAAAGCAAGCTCTGGAGTGGGTCCAAAGGGAACGTACAGGTGTAGACAGCATCTCTTTCAGAGTTGAATCCAGAAGTTGAGAATCCCTGGACTGAGAAACAAGAGAAAGTACACTAATGCTTTTCCTATTTCTATGTTGCCTTTAAGCAACTTACCTGCTTTGTGCTTTGCTCTTAGCACCCGCAAGGTAGAGGAAAAAGGACTGATTTCAACATCAGTGATGATGCCTTGAAGTGGTAATTACAGCTTGAATGATAATTCAAGTTTATAGGCTCCTTTAATGAAAGAGTTTGAGGTCTAGAAGTTAACATGCACAATGTGAGAAATCTGAATACAAAGAAAAGCACAGTTTTATGTCTCTTGTCATGAGCTGATTTTCTCAGCAGTTTATGTCAATGACAGGACCAACTACAGTATACTGGAATTTGCCCCCCACGTCTGTCCCTTATCATGTCATATGTAGTATAACATCGTCTCTTTATGAGGGAGCTGATACCCATATCTCATAGATGGGCTTCCTGCCCTGTGCCTGGAACAGTGCCCTGCACAGGCACGTGTTCAGCATTGTGTTAAGTAGATGGAGTATGAGTAGAGGAGACGTGCACGACCTGGGCATCCAGAACCTGTCAAGAAGCCTGTATCTCAGGAAGCCCAGGAAATGAATGTCCAAGGTGACAAGCGTTCAGAGCCATAAGAAATAGGTAGGTGCAGAGGTTATTGTAGGAAAAATACCAGTCCATGCAGGTTCAGCATGTCTAAAACCCTACTTCATAGGATGTTTGTTGTAGCATTATTATGATAGGGAAAAACTGGAAACAACCTATGTGTCTATTAATAGAATACTGGTAATTGCTTGTATATTTTATGTGGAACATCTTAGTATACATAAGAAACTCATGTGCTGGTGTAATTAATGCTAGCTGAAGTAACAACCCAAAAATCTACCTGGTTTAACCCAAAAGTTTGTTTCTCACGTAAAGTCCAATGCAGAGGCCCCTGGTCCCTCTCCTCCAAGCAGAGAAACAGAGGTCTTGCCTCCTTCCATTTTGTGGCTCCACTGTCATCTAGGGCCCCCTTGGAGTTCACAGAGCTCTCTGCATTCAGCGATGTGGTTAGCTGAGAGAGTGTACAACCAAAGCTGGCTGACTCTGAAAGTTGTGTCTATTACTTCTTAACTGTTGTAGGTCAGATCTAGTTGTCTGACCCCCAACCTAAGTCAAGGAATCTGGGTCATGGCTTCCTGTGTGCTCAGGAAGAAGAGATGGGATTAGTGAACATGTAGCCAGTCTGCTGAAATTGCCAACTTGGTGGCCTCCGGGCCAGCACCACTGATTTGTTGAGGAAGAAGAGGAGTACTTGCTGTTTTGTACATTTTGGAGTTTATAAACCTAAATTATACTTTTTCAAAAAATAAGGGGAGTAGTGAAATTATGGTTCATCCATACTATGAAATACTGCATTGCAGTTAAAAAGAATGAAGCAGAACTATACATGCTAGAATGGAATGACTTATAAGGTAAATAAGAGAGTTGGACATGTTAGATTCCTACACTGACTTAGTTCAAGCTGCTTTCACAAACTACTGTAGACTGGGTGGCTTAAACAGCAAACTTTTTCTCACAGTTCTGGAGTCTGGGAAGTCCAAGATCAAGGTGCTGGCAGATCTGCTGTCTGGTGAAGGCCTGCTCCCTCAGACATCTATCTTCTCATTGTATCGCAGAGGGCAGAGTGGGAGCAGGCTCTGTGTCTCTGCTTTTAAGGGTACTACGCCCATTCATGAGGGCACCACCTCTTAAAGTTATCACATTGGGGGTTAGGGTTTTGACATAGGAATTTGGGGGAGACACATTCAGTCCATAGCATACATGTGTGTAAATACATAGAATAAGGTCTGGGAGATGGATGGTGGTATAATACACATTTGCTTTATGTGTATTGTTTGAACTGTAAAGAGAAAATATTCCCAGGCTAAATTTAGGGTAATATAAATTATTTAAAGCAATTCGTTAAGATCGATTCCACAAAGATACTTTGGGGGCTCATAAACCCCAGGTGCATTAACAATCAAGAAAATACAAATTAAAACTAAAATGAGATGCCATTTCACTCTCGCCCAGTAGGCAAAATTTAAAAGCTAGAGAATTCTAAGAGTTGCCCAAGATAAAGAGCAACAGAACTCTCATCATCTGCTAGTTGGGATGTCATTGATACAACCCCTTTGAAAGCAGGTTGGAATTACCTAGTAAAGGAGAACCAGTGCTTCCTCTATAGCCCAGCAACTCTTAAGTATATACCCTAAGTAAACTTTGTACATAGATCCCATGTGTTATATACATGAATACCTATAGCAGCATGTTTCATAATACCTAAGTAAAGGAAATCAGCCAAAGAGAATGTAAAAATATCCATAGAATGGATACTAACAGCTGTGGAATACCTTACAGCTACCTACAGTAGATGAGTTGCCAAACAGTGGTGATAGACATGAAGTAACAGAATATACATGGTATGATTGCACTCAAAAAGGTCAAAAGTAGGCATGAGCAAATTAACTTCTATAGAGAGACCTAGGAAAAGCACGGAAACAAAATCCAGTTTGGTAATAAGCTCTAGGAGAAGGGAGAGGGACGCAGCCAGGGCAGGGCACACACAATTCTGAGAATCGTCACGCTCTATTTCCTGACCTTGTGACGGCACACAAGCACTCTTCAAAAGTATAGTTCATCATTAAAGTTCAGCTTCTCATCTCAGGCAGTACTAATGTTTAGGGTTTCCCAATACCTGTCCTTCCCTTCTTTCAAACTGAGGGGACTTCCAACACCCTTCAGTCTGGTTTCACCATGCCTCCCTTTGCCCCTTGTTCAGGCTGTCCCTCCTTTCAGGAATGCCACTTTTCTTAACCCAAGCCTTACTGGTCTGCCAGGTTCAGCTGGTGATCCACCCACCCCTCCTCCCTGCTTTGAATGTTTTGTCTGAAATTGTTTCAGCCCGGGGCACCTGGCCTGCACTGCCATGTACCCATAATCGTCTCTGGTGAATATTCTGGGTTTCATGTTACACTGTGGGTCCTAGGAGGAGTGGGGGATAACCATCACTAGAAAGGAAGTAAAGGGCTTTGGGGGGTTAAAAGTTTGGGGTTTGGTGGGGTTTTTGGGTTTGGGTTTTTTGTTTTGCCCACTTCAAGTGCTGCCAGCATAATGACAATCTAGGCGTGAACAGCTGCCTTTCATTTTTAGGGTAATTTGCAAAAATTGCATATACCATTTATTTCTCAACCTTAGCCAAGAACCAGATTCTAGGGCTGGTGTAGTTTTATAAAATATTCAAAAATACAGATATCCCTCTGAACTCAGGAATCGAATAGATGCAGCTAAATGGAATTTAATGCCTAGTTCCGTGATGTAAGTTCAGATAAAAAGCACAAAGTCTTCATAGCACCAATTAGATGTGATTATGGTGTGCCACGCAGTGTGCAAAGGTATAAAAATCTCACATAGTCAGTGAAACTGCTTTGTGAGGTTTTATGCTAGTTGTGCAGATGAGGAAACTAACTCCAGAAATTCCTGGAAATGCTTAGCACAGTACCTGACTGGTAAGTGCTCAGTAAGTGATGGCTGTCATCTACAAGGTGGTGAGAATACAGTAAAAAAGTATTGTGGAGATGCAGGTTGAGCAATAGCACCTGCCCTAAGTCTGACTCAGGTCTTCTTACCCAGGAAAAGCAGGTCTCAGCCACACCCTGCATGATGTCATTCACAGCATGCCACTGCCTGGAGCACGGCCTCAATTTCTTATTGCAAAATCTGGTTACAGAAATAAAGGCTTTCTCTTGGTTCTCAGATTGTGAAGCCTTGTTTGCCTTTAGCACCCAACTCAAGTGAATTCAGGTTTGGGGTCTACCAAAATTAGGCCCCTTGCCTGCCTGGGCATAGAGTTGGGCATTTCAGAACTGGGGACAAAGGTGCTCTGTCAAATGCAGTGCATCAACATTTATGAGCTACTCATGCACAACTGCAAGCAGTCTGCCTGTGGAGATTGTCTTCCATCATTCAAAGGCACTGGGCCCCTAAGACTGGTGTTGCCCCCGTAGTGAATGGCAGTGGACTGTGCCAGAGGGAAGGCTCCCCATGACCTTAGAGCAGAGTCGAAGCTCTTGCTGCCCTGTCCAGCAGAGCGTGTTAATCCTTCCATTATCACATTCTTCTGGTTCCCTCTTTTGGGGGCAGTTGGGTCTCTCTTAGGTAAGTGTTCACCCAATTAGCCCCTCAACCTGCCCGTGGCATCCTGGAAAGCATCTAGTTGGATATGAGGATAATAAAGCCCACATGGACCCCTTAACATAAAATTACATAAAAGTGTCCTGCAGAATGCCTTGCCCAAGAATTTAACCCATCCAAATCCTAGAGAAAAATGATATTAAAGATGTGGTAGCGTTGTTGGAACTATTACAGAAGAGTTGGTGCTGTAATGGGTTTTCCAATGCCCCAGTAGCCTTGGGACACAGCTTGCAAGCAGGAAAACGAGGAGGAGCTAACTCCACATACTGTACAAGCACCAAGTTAGTCTTCAGAAAGTAAGCTGTACAGACTCTGTTGCAGCAGGAAAAAAGCTTTCTCTTCTCAGTGTGGAGTTGGGTACTTTCACCTGTTAATGTGCATACAGTGTGTTATCAACATTTCACCTTGGCAGGGAGAACTTCAAGCAAATTTGGAGTGCCAAGGACCTCTTGGAGGGCCCTGGTGAAGCATGTGCGTATGAACATGCACACACAAATATGGCATTCTTCTAGATTAAGAAACCAGACTGTAGGAGATGTATTGCCAGATGAGTGTGCCCACAAATTGCCCTCGGGAAGGAAAAGGGCCTTAGGACCGAAATGCCTGGATGTGGAAAGGGTGGGGAAGGAATTCTCACTGTGAGTATTTGAAAAAGAGCAGCATGCAAACCTGAGAGCAGCCACTGGGGTGTTTGCACACAGCACCCTGACAAAGGGTCTTTACATTTTCAGGGATAAAATCCGAGGGATGGACCATTAGTATCATTGTCCTTGGAGCGCCCTCCATCAGAGTTCCTGCAGCCCTCATATCAAACAGACTATGGTGTTCCATACTGTAGGGATGAAACCCTGCCCACAGGCACATAGACAGGAAAAACAGATGATGGAAAGCAAGGATGACAGGCAGGCTCCAAGGCTCTCATTTCCTCCTGTCCATCCTCTCCAACTCATCCAAACCTTGACTGGGGAAAGCTAAAGAAACATCCAAGACAGATATAGAAACTAGGAAGAACCCGAGAACATGAGAGGCTTGTCGATCACTTCCCCAGGTATGCCTTGGAGGAGACTGCTCGCCATTAGGTGAAGACTTGCACTTGACTCTGCATGGGTACAGCATGCTGTGGGAGCAATAACGTAGCAGTGATGGAGGGCAGAGCTAGGCCAGTGAACACTGAGACACCATGTCCAGTCCCTCACAGCCAGTACTTGGTCTGCAGGAGGCCAGCAGCTCCCCTGTGCCCCTGTAAAGGCATGAGGAAGGGTTGTAAAGGGTTGTACACAGAGGCAGAATGAAAAAACTGTTGGACTTCATGGCCAAGAGCAAATGGGGTCCATGGACTTCAGGTCTGGGTGCTGCCATCCCACTCCAAAGGCCAGATTGTTACGGAAAATACTGGAAAACCTGGACTGGATCACTGACGAAAGAACCAAGTGGCACTCAGAGGTCTTGGAGTTTTGAGGTTTATTTTACACCAGCGGGCTCAGAGGGGAGTAATCTCCCAGGGTCTGAGCCCCAAATAAAGGCAAAGAGAGCAATATATATCTTTCTGCTTCTGTATCTGTAACATTCCTACATGCACAGCAAGCGAGGAGGCAAAAAGGAGTGAGTTTAGGGAGTGAACCAAGGGAGTGGGTGCTTGGCAGAGTGGGAAATCAAAGGAGTGTTTTTGTTGTTTGTGTTGAGGAGAGAGAGACAGAAGGGAGCCACCTGGACTAGACTGCTGTCCTTGTAAATTTTTCCCTATCAAGATGAGGCCCACTGCATCTCAGCAGGTAATTATAGGTACTCAGGAATCAGGCCAGATGTTTCATGGCAGAACCAGAGGACAGTACAAGGACCTGCCCCCAGGGATGCAAAGCAACCCTTTCCTTCTGCCACCAGGTCACATTTGAACCTCTCCTTCCCACACTCCCAGATGCCATCTAGACAAGATGAAGAGGGAGAGGGAAAAAACCTGAGAAGCAGCATTTACTTAGAGACCAAGTTACCCCCAAAGATATTGTTTGAACCAAAATAATCTATTATTTACAGGCAATCCTGAATCACTTACCACCCAGCAGGCTTATGGGGAAGATTATAGAAAAAGAAACTACATTGTCTTTGCACCTTTGAGTTATAGCTGAGTAAATGTGCACCCCTGCTCCTTTTTTTGGGCTTTAAACTATGGGGCAGGCATAAGAAGTGTCCACTTGCAGCCAGGCCTTCAATCAAGCCAGACAGACCCCCACCGCTAGTGGAAGAGCAGGAGGGGGGCTTTTGTGGCAAGAGCTGTAGTGATCCAAGGCCATCCATGAGCCCAGTGCTCAACAACAAGGGGGCAGGACCCACAGCAGAGCAAGGAGGAGACCGTCAGTGACACAGTGGGGATGTAGGTGGATGAGCATAGCAGGGGGCTTGCGACAAACCCATTTTGTTAGGACCTCTTGGTTCTTAGTGACAGAGTGCATTAGGATGCTAGCATTCATACCATAACAATAGCCAAAATAGAAATGTATGACATAAAAGTCTGAGTGTAAGCAGTCCTGAGCCAGTAGTTCAGCTCCACAGTGTCGAGGTCCCATGCCCTTCCCATCCTATGTCTGCCACCCTCAGCATGCAGCCTCTAGCTCCCATCACCACACCCACATTCCTGCAGCATGAAGTGGGTGGGAGAAAAGAGGGCAACAGCTTTCTGTTAAGGTCGTGAACCAAAAGTTGCACATATCACTTCCTCCTACATCCTGTTAATCATAACTTAATCACATGGCCATACTGGCCATACCTAGGGTCTCAGCTGTGTAACAAACCACCACAAAATATCAGTGACAGATAACAGTAATCATCTGTTTCTTGGTCACATGTCTACAGATCAGCTGGTGTTTAGCTGGTCTCTGTTGTACCCTGTGCTGGGCTTAGCTCTAGGCTGCAGCTTGGGTTCAGATCTGTTCCATCTCTCATTCTCCTGCCACCAACAAGCTACCCGGGGCTTGTACTCCTCATGGTAATAACATTCACGGGAATAGCATACGTGTGCCTTGGTAAGTCCTAAACATAGGTAAGGAGCTGTATGGAGAAGGTGGCCTTAGAATGAGGTTGGTGACCTGGCTCCGGTCTGAGCCCAGCCAACTACATAAGCTCATTTAAAGCGTTGCTTGGATCGTGTCTGCTAACATCCCATTCACCAATGCAAGTCACATACCCAAGCCAAACATCAATGGGGCAGAAAGTATATTCTTCCTATGAAGGCAGGAGAGGAGGGAAGGAATAAATGTCTTAGAGAAACCATGCTCTAGTCTACCAACCATAGCTGCACAGGACCCTGGGAGATGTGGTCTTTAGCAGGGCAGCCATATGCCCAGTTAGAGCTCTGGAGTCCTGTCCCTAAAGTGAGAAAGGCAAGCAGGGTTCTGAGGACAGTCCTTGCCACCATGTGTATCAGCCAGGAGACAGTTTCCACTTCCAGTCTAACAGAATCAAGATTGTGTTCCCTGGTGGGAGCATCCTTCCCTTTGACACAAGCACCTCCAAACCCATCAAGCCCAAGGTTGCAGAGATGGGAAGCACAAAAATTCCTTTGTGGTTCATTTGGTGTAACAGGAGGGTCACGCCCTCCTTTTACCCCTTATTTCCCAAAGCTGTGCATTCTGATTATCAGGGAGATGGCACATATAATGGCTGATGGTTTAAGGCTGATAAACCAAGACATAAACAGGACAGTCCTCCTTTCTACCAAACTAGCTCTTTCTGCATGATAGAGCACATGGTAAGATCCAGAATTTTATGAGTGTGAGGCTGCTGTCACACTTTATTTGACATAAAATGTGACCCTTAGCAGTGTCATTTGAGATACCATGAGGCATTTACAGGTTCTGGAACTGGTGGTGCTGGTAGAATGCTGCAGACAGGGGAGGCAAATCCATACCCGTGACACATGTCTGTTCCTGTGAAGATAAAGAACCTTCCCAAACATGTTGAAAGGGGCCCAATAACCAGGTGTCTAGCTGTTTCCTCTGGAAATGGTGCTATTTCTGGGCTCACCATAGCTTCTACAAGTTGGGCACTCAACACAGTATTTGGGGAAATGAATAGCATGGAATGCCTATGCTACAAAGGACCAGCCACAAACCAGTGACCTCAGTTTCCATCCTAGGAAATAGGATGAAAAAGAGTATTTTGAATTCAAAGTAAACAGAAGAAAAAAATAAGGACCAGAGTGGAAGTCAATGAAATAGTAAAACAAAAAACAATATAGAAAATCAATGAAATAAAAAACTGATTCTTTGAGAAAAATCTGTGCTATTGATAAACCCCTAGTCTGATCAAGAAAAAGAGAAGGCACAAATTACCAAGATCAGGAATGAGAGGGGTGACGTCAGTACAGTTTTTACAGGTACTGAAAGGATAACATGGGAATATAATGAAAAACTTAATGCCAATAAATTTAACATTTTAGATAATGTGGACAAATTTCTTGAAAGACATAAACTGTTAAAGCTCATTTAAGAGGAAATAGGACAGTCTTTATAGACTCACATCTATTAAAATTTTTGGATTTTTAGTTAAAATCCCTCCCAGAAAGAAAATGGTGGCAGTCGCCCGATCGACTTGGTAAGGGCAAGTCTATGCTGTTGAACCCACGCAGTTTCCCTCCCTGTATCTAACTGCTTATAGGTGACTGGAGATGAGCATTTATGTGGGACGCGAGTATCTTTAGACTCTGAGGATTGCAAGAAGTTGACCTTGCTGCCAATCTTTTAATCTTGTTCTTTCCAAGTTCCTGACCAGCTGGCCGTCCTATTAGGCACTGCCCATGAGTCAAGTTGCACCTGTACCCTAGGTGGATCTGCAGCAGAGTACTGCCCGCTGGAGAATATCCTTTCCTTGCTGGCTTGTGGGATCACTCCAGACTGCACTGTAATACAACAGTTACCCATCTGTGGCTGGCTCTAGCATATATGTAGATTCATCTGTAAAAGAAGCCGGTGCTTTCTTTTCCTCCACTAGCTGACATGTATGTTCCCCTAGAAGGCAGATGTATAATGTTGAAGGAGCTATAGTCAGGCAGTGACACTGCATACAAGAGGAGTCAGGTGGTCACCGTGCCGTTGGACCCACCCACTATACCATTTCCATTTTACAATGGCATTTTCCAAGTTTATGGTTCAGTGGACAAGGTAGTACCCAGTTCACCATAGGTACTTCAAGTTGGTTGGACCTCCCAGTGTCTTGCCCTCCACCTGTGCTTTGTCCCATGCCACCTTCAGTGGTGACTTGCTTACTTGTGATGACATTGCACACTATGGGTTGCCCGGGTCCCATTTCCCCCAACAAGGAGGTTATCCATGCCTTCCTCATGTACATGAGCAACTCAATTCTGGAATCCTGTTTTAAGGACACTCCTGATACCAATTATTATACCAGTCAGGTCCCAAAGGAAATCAGTGGCACTCACAAAATGGATAATTTGAGGAGAGTCATAAAGGAGCTGTGTATGCAAAGGCATGGGCAAGGAGTAGGGGAACAAAAAGGAATGTGCATAGTCTGCTGTCAGCAACGTCAGGGAGCCAACTAGCCCTAGGCCCGAAGGAGCAAGGAGCTGGAGCGCTACTGGAACCAGAGAGGGCAGGGGAAGGGAGAGCTTCCTGGAAGCAGCCACAGCCTTTTGTACACGTGAGGAAGTCAGCTCTCAACAACCCCACCAGAAGGGAGGCAAGGAAATAAATACCCTGACTTTGTTCCCTTCCTACTCTCTGATCTGCTTGTCTCCCACTGGGTGGAAACCCTTGGGGAAGGGGGACCTGTTGATGTAATCCTCGATGGTCAGGAGCATGGAGCCTGGTGGAGAATAAGGGGAGATGTGGAGGGAAGACAGACAGCATCTATCTAGCACACACACCAAACTAGTTTAAACAGGGATTTACTGCCTCACATATCTGAAAAATAAAGCTGTAAGGCTTGAAGCAGGAGCTCAGTTGAGGTTATCAGTATCTGGTTTTTCTTTCATTCAAAGGCTTCATATATGGGCAGTCTGTCCATATTAAGCCAAGGTCTTCACAGACTTTTTCATTCAAGCACAGTGGGATCTATCAAAGGATTCACTGGGTCTCACTGAGTCTAGTGGGTTACCTGGCATGCCTGAATCAATCATAGTCCTCCGCATCCAGGAGATGTGATGGAGCAGGGGCTGAGGGAAATCATGGCATGGAACCTGGATGAGGCAGAGAAGGGGTGATGCTGGGTGACCCAAAACACCATGTACCCTGTATCTCTCTTCTCAAATGAGTGGACTAGAGCTTTTCAACCTTTCTGTACCTATGAATCAATTAGAGAGCCTATTGAAGTGCAGGCTGATGAACTAGGTCCAGAGTAGGGTCTGACATTCCTTATTTCTAACAGGTGATGTCAGTGCTACTGGTCCAGGGACCACACTTTGAGTAGCAAGGTTTTATATCTGCACAGTCCAATGTGGTAGCCACTAGTAAGTATGGCTATTGAGCATTCAAATGTGGCTAGTCTAAATTGAGATGTGCTTTAAGCGTAAAATACATGCTTGATTTTGAAGACAACATGAAAAAAATTAAAATCTCAAATAACAGTGTTTATGTAGATTACATGTTGAAATGATATTGTAGATATATTGGGTTAGGTAAAATATATTATTAAAAGTAATTTCACTTGTTTTTACTTTTTGAACATGGCCAACAGAAAAATTTAAAATATACATGTGGCTCGTGTATTTCTGTTGGATGGTACTGCTCTAGAAGCAGGTCACTCTTGGAGGAGGTGAGGCTGGTGTCCTCAAGACACATTCATCTTGCTTATGGACACCCAGTTGGAAGAGCCTTAACTGCAGAAACCACATGAGGCTCACTTCATGACCCAAGGCCCTGGTCCACCCCCAGGACTTTCTGATCTGGGCGTTGGGTGATTGCAGGCTGAACTGACATAGAAGTGCTTAGAATGGCGGACATTGGAATGGGCCTGGTGGGGTTTGATCTGAAGAAAGAGGACTTTTCAGGGAGTCCCTTCTCTCCGGCAGCAGTCACTTCATTTCTGATTCTTGTTTATAAAGTTGCCTGAGGCAGGAACTACCACTGTGCTTATCAGCTTCCCTGGTCTATCCTGCACACAGCCACTAACTAGTCTTCTTCATCCTCTAGTTTTGTCAGTCCTTTCCTGGACAGACAAATGCACCTAGATGCAGTCTGCATTCCAGGGCTCTCTACTGCACCCAGAGTCTTGTCCTCCCGGTATCCCAGCCCCCAAATGCGCCTCTCACTAACCCCGTCCATCTAAGTTACTCTCTTACTGCTTGAATCTCCTTTTCTGCCTCCTAGCCTCTACTCACCAATTCCACCACCCTTCAAAGCCCATTTCAAGGCTTTCTGCCTCCAGAGGCCCTTCAAGACCTCTGGCCAAGGAGGCCTGCCTTCAGGACTTCTAGGACACTCTGCCTTTGTCATAAGCCACCATATCTGCTATGGAGGGCTGTGTTGTCTGACTCTTGAGTTACCCAGGTTTTCCTGCATTTGTGCCTCGATTCTTCAACTAGGCTTTAAGTTTCTTGAGGACAGAGCTCTACTTAATTTATGTTTATAGTCTGCCTTTGGCCTGGACCAATATAATAAGTAGGTCCCCAAAAAACAATTTAGTTCATTTTTCCAACATAAAATGAAATACCACTTGAAAATACATAGGCTTTTGTATATGAATAAATATATGTTATCAGTGATCATTTTTATAATCAAAATTATTCTTTCTTAAAAACAAGATGGTACATAAATGCTAGCAATGATGTGGAGAAAAGGGAACACTTGTGCATTGTTGGTGGGAATGTAAAATGGTACAGCCAGTATGGAAAACAGTATGGAGATTCCTCAAAATATTTAAAATAGAACTACCATAGGATCCAGCAGTCCCACTTGTGGGTATATGTCCACAGGAAGCAAAACACTATGTCAAAGAGATCTCTGCACCCCATGTTCATAGCAGCATTATTGATAATAACCAAGACCTGGAAACAACCTAAGTATCAACTGATGGATTAATGGATAAAGAAGTGGTGGTATGTCTATACAATGGAATATAATTTAGCCATTAAAACAAAAAAAAAACCAAGGGAAATCCTGCCATTTGTAACAATGTGGATGGACTTTGAGGGCATTATGCTAAAGTGAAATAAGAGAAAGACAAATGCTATATGACCTTATTTATGTGTGGAATCTAAACAATCAAAAAACCAAACTCATAGAAAAAGGGATCAGATTTGTGGTTACAGGGGAGAGGGGATTAGATGAAGATGGTCAAAAGATACAAACTTCTAGTTGTAAGATAAATAAGTACTGGGAATGTAATGTAATGTACAACATGATTACTATAGCCACCACTCTATGGTATATAGGAAAGTTGTTAAGAGAGTACATCCTAAGAGATCTAGAAAGAAATGGTTTTTCTTTTCTTTTTCTTGTATTATAGGGGATGATGGATGTTAACTAAACCTATCATGGTAATTATTGAACAATATATGTAAGTCAAGTCATTATGCTGTACATCTTAAACTTATGTGGTGCTGTGTGTCAGTTATCTCAAAACTGGGGGGAAGACAGATGGAAAATTAAGTTTTAATCATTGCATAAGAATGCAGGGGCTTTTGTTTTTATTTCATTTTTATGTCTAATTTTTAAAAATATTTTTGTTTTGAGATAATTACAGATTCACAGGAAATTGCAAAAATAGTACAGAGAGGTTTTTGGACCTTTCACACAATGTCCCCCAATGGACACATCTTACATAACTATAGTACAATATCAAAACCGGGAACCTGACATTAATACAACCTGTGTGTACAGTTCTTGCCACATTTCCGCATGTGTAGACACAAGTTACCACCACTACAATCAAGATGAAGCACTAGTCCAGCACCTTAGGACCCCCTCAGCAGCCTCCTCATCACACACCTCTTCCCTTCCCCCGGCTGTCCCAGCCCCTAACAACCACCAATCATTTCTTCATCTCTATAGTTTTGGTCATTTCAAATAGAATTTCATTTTGATTTATTTATAGTGCTTGAAGAGTGTCTCTTTTATACCTGTTTGTTAGGTACTCTATGCATAAAATCGTATGCGTAACTCATCTCATGTCTACTGTATTGACATTACCAGTTTCAATGAGGTGTAAAAACCTTTCTTCCCACATAGTTTGCTCATTCTCCCCTGTTTATAATTGTCTTAAATACTTCTTCCACACAGATTGAAAGTCACATCAGATGACACATGCTTGTGCAGGACAGGGGACACTGGACTGGACTCAGTGGGTTTTGATATATTAAAGAAAAAGGAAAAGCCAGGTCCACAAGTCCCTCCTCCCAGCCAGGAGTCAATTCATTTCTCCTTTTCGTTTGTGCAGTTGCATAAAGCAAAAATTACCAGCATGCTTATAAACTTCCCCATTCTACCCTGCACAGAGCCACTGATCTAATACTTAAACGATCAGACATAATTTAGAAAACTCAGGAGTAGGAAAGCATATTGTATTATTTTTTTAAATAATTTATTTTGGTATCATTCATCTACAATTACATGTGCAATATTATGGTTATTAAACTACCCCTTCATCAGGTCCCCCCCACCAACCCCATTACAGTCACTGTCCATCAGCGTAGTAAGATGCTATAGAATCACTACTTGTCTTCTCTGAGTTGTACTGCGCTCCCCATGCGCCCCCCATGCGCCGCCAACATTACATCTGCTAATCTTAATGCCCCTTTTTCCCCATTATCCGTCCCTTCCCACCCGTCTTCCCCAGTCCCTTTCCCTTTGATAACTATTAGTCCGTTCTTGGGTTCTGTGAGTCTGCTGCTGTTTTGTTCCTTCAGTTTTTCCTTTGTTTGTATACTCCACATATGAGTGAAATCATTTGATACTTGTCTTGTTCGGCTTGGCTTATTTCACTGAGCATAATACCCTCTAGCTCCATCCATGTTGTTGCAAATGGTAGGATTTGTTTTCTTCTTATGGCTGAATAATATTCCATTGTGTATATGTACCACATCTTCTTTATCCATTCATCTACTGATGGACACTTAGGTTGCTTCCATTTCTTGGCTATTGTAAATAATGCTGCGATAAACATAGGGGTGCATCTGTCTTTTTCAAACTGGGCTGCTGCATTCTTAGGGTAAATTCCTAGCAGTGGGATTCCTGGGTCAATTGCTATTTCTATTTTGAGTTTTTTGAGGAACCTCCATACTGCTTTTCACAATGGTTGAACTAATTTGCATTCCCACCAGCAGTGTAGGAGGGTTCCCTTTTCTCCACATCCACGCCAACATTTGTTGTTGTTTGTGTTTGGGATGTTGGCCATCCTCACTGGTGTGAGGTGATATCTCATTGTGGTTTTAATCTGCATTTCTCTGATGATTAGCGATGTGGAGCATCTTTTCATGTGCCCCTTGGCCATCTGAATTTCTTCTTTAGAGAAATGTCTATTCATGTCCTCTGCCCATTTCTTAATTGGATTATTTGCTTTTTGTTTGTTGAGGTGTGTGAGTTCTTTATATTTTTTGGATGTCAACCCCTTATCGGATACGTCATTTATGAATATATTCTCCCATACTGTAGGATGTCTTTTTGTTCTACTGATGGTGTCCTTTGCTGTACAGAAGCTTTTCAGCTTCATATAGTCCCACTTGTTCATATTTGCTTTTGTTTCCCTTCCCCAGGGACATATGTTCATGAAGAAGTCGCTCATGTTTATGTCCAAGAGATTTTTGCCTATGTTTTTTTCTAAGAGTTTTATGGTTTCATGACTTACATTCAGGTCTTTGATCCACCTTGAGTTGACTTTTGTGTATGGGGCTAGACAGTAGTCCAGTTTCATTCTCTTACATGTAGCTATCCAGTTTTTCCAACACCAGCTGCTTAAGAGGCTATCATCTCCCCATTGTATATCCAAGGCTCCTTTATCAAATATTAATTGACTGTATATGTTTGGGTTAATATTTGGATTTTCTATTCTATTCCACTGGTCTGTGGGTCTGTTTTTGTGCCAGTACCAAATTGTTTTGATTACTGTGGCTTTGTAGTACAGCTTGAAGTCAGGGAGCATAATTCCCCCTGTTTTATTCCTCCTTCTCAGGATTGCTTTGGCTATTCAGGGTCTTTTGTGGTTCCATATGAATTTTACAATTATTTGTTCGAGTTCATTAAAGAAAGCTGTTGATAGTTTGATAGGGATTGCGTTGAATCTGTAGATTGCTTTAGGTAGTATAGCCATTTTGACAATATTTATTCTTCCTAGCCAAGAGCATGGGATGCATTTCCATTTGTTAGTGTCCTCTTTAATTTCTCTTAGGAGTGTCTTGTAGTTTTCAGAGTACAGGTCTTTCACTTCCTTGGTTAGGTTTATTCCTAGGTGTTTTATTCTTTTTGACACAATTGTGAATAGAATTGTTTTTCTGATTTCTCTTTCTGTTAGTTCATCGTTAGTGTATAGGAAAGCAACAGATTTCTGTGGGTTAATTTTGTATCCTACAACTTTGCTGAATTCAGATATTAGTTCTAGTAGTTTTGGAATGGAGTCTTTAGGGTTTTTTATGTACAGTATCATGTCATCTGCAAATAGTGACAATTTGACTTCTTCTTTACCAATCTGGATGCCTTGTATGTCTTTGTTTTGTCTGATTGCTGTGGCTAGGACCTCCAGTTCTATGTTGAATAACAGTGGAGAGAGTGGGCATCCCTGTCTTATTCCCGATCTTAGGTGAAAAGCTTTCAATTTCTCGCTGTTAAGTATGATGTTAGCTGTGGGTTTGTCATATATGGCCCTTATGATGTTGAGGTACTTGCCCTCTATACCCATTTTGTTGAGAGTTTTAGTCATGAATGGATGCTGAATTTTGTCAAATGCTTTTTCAGCATCTGTGGAGATGATCATGTGGTTTTTGTTCTTCTTTTTCTTGATGTGGTGGATGATGTTGATGGATTTTCGAATGTTGTACCATCCTTGCGTCCCTGGGATGAATCCCACTTGATCATGGTGTATGATCCTCTTGATGTATTTTTGAATTCGGTTTGCTAATATTTTGTTAAGTATTTTTGCATCTACGTTCATCAGGGATATTGGTCTGTAATTTTCTTTTTTGGTGAGGTCTTTGCCTGGTTTTGGTTTAGAGTGATGCTGGCTTCACACAATGAGTTTGGAAGTATTCCCTCCTCTTCTATTTTTTGGAAAACTTTAAGGAGAATCGGTGTTATTACTTCTCTGTATGTCTGGTAGAATTCAGAGGTGAATCCATCAGGTCCGGGGGTTTTGTTCTTGGGTAGTTTTTTGATTACCGATTCAATTTCATTGCTGGTGATTGGTCTGTTTAGTTTTTCTGTTTCTTGCTTGGTCAGTCTTGGAAGGTTGTATTTTTCTAAGAAGTTGTCCATTTCTTCAAGGTTTTCCAGCTTGTTAGCGTATAGATTCTCATAATATTCTCTTATAATTCTTTGTATTTCTGTGGGGTCTGTTGTTATTTTTCCTTTCTTATTTGTGATTGTGTTTATGTGTGTAGATTCTCTTTTTCTCTTAATGAGTCTCGCTAGGGGTTTATCTATTTTGTTTATTTTTTCAAAGAACCCGCTCCTGGTTTTATTGATTTTTTTTATTCTTTTATTCTTCTCAATTTTATTAGTTTCTTCTCTGATCTTTATTATGTCCCTCCTTCTGGTGACTTTGGGCCTCATTTGTTCTTCTTTTTCCAATTTCAGTAATTGTATCTTTTGACTATTCATTTGGGAATGTTCTTCCTTCTTTAAATAGGCCTGGATTGCAATATACTTTCCTCTTAGAACTGCCTTTGCTGCGTCCCACAGAAGTTGTCGCTTTGTGTTGTTGTTGTCATTAGTTTCCATATATTCTTTGATTTCTGTTTTGATTTGGTCGTTAACCCATTGATTAATTAGGAGAATGTTGTTAAGTCTCCATGTATTTGTGAGCCTTTTTGATTTCTTTCTAAAATTTATTTCTAGTTTTATACCTTTGTGATCTCAGAAGTTGGTTAGTAGGATTTCAATATTTTTGAATTTACTGAGGTTCTTTTTGTGGCCTAGTATGTGGTCTATTCTGGAAAATGTTCCATGTACACTTGAGAAGAATGTGTATCCTGCTGCTTTTGGGTGCAGAGTTATGTAGATGTCTGTTAGGTCCATCTGTTCTAGTGTGTTGTTCAGTGCCTCTGTGTCTTTACTTATTCTCTGTCTGGTTGATCTGTACTTTGGAGTGAGTGGTGTGTTGAAGTCTCCTAAAATGAATGCATTGCTGTCTATTTCCTCCTTTAATTCTCTTAGTATTTGTTTCACATATGCTAGCGCTCCTGTGTTGGCTGCATATGTATTTATAATGGTTATATCTTCTTTTTGGACTGACCCCTTTATTATTATGTAATGTCCTTCTTTATCTCTTGCTACTTTCTTCGTTTTGAAGTCTATTTTGTCTGATACAAGTACTGCAACACCTCCTTTTTTCTCTTTGTTGTTTCCATGAAATATCTTTTTCCATCCCTTCACTTTTAGTCTGTGTATATCTTTGGGTTTGAGGTGAGTCTCTTGTAAGCAGTATATAGATGGGTCTTGCTTTTTTATCCATTCTGTTACTCTGTGTCTTTTGATTGGTGCATTCAGTCCATTTACATTTAGGGTGATTATCAATAGATATGTACTTATTGCCATTGCTGGCTTTAGATTCGTGGTTACCAAAGTTTCAAGGGTTGCTTCTTTACTATCTAACAATCTAACTTAACTTTCTTAAGTTATTGTAAACACAGCCTGATGTTTCTTTATTTCTCTCCCTTCTTATTCTTCCTCCTCCATTCTTTATATACTAGGTGTTTTATTCTTTGCCTTTAGTTAGTATTTGGATGGTCTGCTTTCTTTGCTATGATTTTATTTTCCCTGGTGACATCTTTTTAGCCTTAGGGGTGCTTCCCTATAGCAGTCCATTTAAGATATCCTGTAGTGGTGGTTTATGAGAGGCAAACTCTGTCAACGTTCGCTTGTCTGGAAATTGTTTAATCCCTCCGATATATTTAAATGATAATCGTGCTGGATACCATATTCTTGGTTCGAGGCCCTTCTGTTTCATTATGTTAAATATATTATGCCATTCTCTTCTGGCCTGTAAGGTTTCTGTTGAGAAGTCTGATGATAGTCTGATGGGTTTTCCTTTGTAGGTGATCTTTTTTCTCTCTTTATCTGCCTTTAATACTCTGTCTTTATCTTTGAGCTTTGCCATTTTAATTATTATGTGTCTTGGTGTTGTCTTCCTTGGGTCCCTTGTGTTGGGAGATCCATGGGCTTCCCTGGACTGCGAGACTATTTCCTTCCCACCATGGGGAAGTTTTCAGCAATTATTTCTTCAAAGACACTTTCTAACCCTTTTTCTCTCTCTTCTTCCTCTGGTACTCCTATAATGCGAATATTGTTCCGTTTGTATTGGTCACACAGTTCTCTTAATATTCTTTCATTCCTAGAGATCTTTTTATCTCTCTCTGCCTCAGCTTCTCTGTATTCCTGTTCTCTGATTTCTATTCCATTAACAGTCTCTTGCATCTCATCCAGTCTGCTGTTAAGCCCGTCGATTGCTTGTCTGATTTCTGCATTGTGTTTCCTCACTTCCCTCACTTCCTCCCTCAGCTCTTGCACATTTCTCTGTAGATCCATCAGCATGGTTATGACTTTTATTCTGAATTCTTTTTCAAGAAGATTGTGCATTTCCATCCCTTTAGGCTCCCTCTCTGGGGTCGTCTGGTTGATCTTAGTCTGGACCATATTCCTCTGTCTTTTCATGGCTATAGAAGTGGTTGCTGGTAGGTGCCACGTATGTCAGCTGGGCTCTTTAAGACGGGAGTAGATTCTGTGGGGATGCTATAGGTGGCGCTGTTGCCCCACTATTCCGCATCCGTGGCCGCACCACACCGCAGGGCCCTTTATAGCTCCACCTCGCAGGGTGCCGAGGCCTCTCAGGTGTAGCTGCAGGGTATGTGCTGTCCTGTATCTTCTGGTCTTTTTTTTAGGAATAGTTGTACTTGTTGTATTTTTATAAATACATATGGTTTTGGGAGGAGATTTCCGCCGCCCTGCTCATGCCGCCATCTTGCCGGAAGTCTCTCTGTCTAGTATTTCTAAGTACAAGAAGGTTGTGATGTGCTATTTGTAGAGCTGCTGCAGGCACAGGCCCAGGCTCTCGCCCTCCACCTCCTCGCGGGTGATGTGCTCCCGTATTATTTTTTTATTGCATTACTTTTCCTTTTTTATTCTTCCTTCTTGATGTTCCAAAATTCCTTTTTTAATCATTTATTTTCTGTTTCAGAAACTTTCTTTAGCTATTTTGAAAGGGTAAGTCTGCTGTTGATACATTCTTAGTTTTCCTTCATCTGAGAATATCTTGGTTTCCTCTTTGCTTCTGATTGTCACTGGATATAAGACTTTTAGTTAACAGTCCTTTTCTTTCAGCTCTAGAAAAAGGTTGTACTGCTTCCTTCTGAGCTCACAGGTTCTGATGAGAAATTTGACATGATTTAAATTGTTTTTTCCATTTTGGGGAAGGTGTCACTTCTCTCCAACTGCTTTCAAGACTTTTCCTTTAGTTTTCAGAAATTTGACTGTGACATATATTGGCATGGATTTCTCTGGGTTGTCCTCTTTGGGATTTGAATCTGTAGGTTTATGTCTTTACTGTATTTGGACATTTCTCACTATACTTACTTGAATACTTGTTAAGCTCCACTTTCTTTCCCCTATCCTTTTGGAACTTCAATGATACAAACATTAGAGATCTTTTCTTATAGCCCCACAAATTCCTGAGACTCTTTAAGTTTTTTTTTTTCTCTGTTGATCAGATTGGGTGATTTACATTTTTACACTTCAAATTCGTTGATTCTTTCCTCTGTCCTCTCCACTTTACTATAGAACCCTCCTAGTGAGCTCTTTATTTCATTTTTTTCCAGTTCTTAAATTTCAATTTAGTTCTTCATCTCTTCTGTTTCTTTGCAAAAACAGTTTTTTCATTTATTTCAAGTGTGTTTGTAATTACTCATGAAGCATCCTTATGCTAGCTGCTTTAAATGTCAGATAACTTGAACGTCTGTGTCATCTTGACATTAGCATCCGTTAATTGTATTTTCTCACTCAAGCTGAGGTTTTCCTGGTTCTTGGTATGAAGAGTGCTTTTCAATCCTGGATGATTTGGGTATTATATTGTGAGATCTGGATCTTATTTAAATCTTCTATTTTAGCAGGGCTTAACAAAGCTGTCAGATGAAGACAGAGTTTGTGTTCCCTACTCAGTCTCTGTTGACATCCTGAGAAAAGGTGGGTGGGTGCCTAGTTATTGCTGGGCCAGGGTGGGAGTCTGGTGACCCACAGAGCCTCTGTTGATACTCTAGCTGGGAGGGGGAAGGGTGCCTTGTCACTGTCCCTTTATGGCTTTCTCTGACACCACCCTGGCAGGGAGCAGTTGTCATTTGGCTTTGTTGGCAGGTGTTTTCCTGCACACGGGTTGGAGTGGTTATTGTCTAAAACCTTCTTTCTTGTTAGGCTGCCCCTTCCTAGACCGTTAGCTAGAAAGAGCAGGCCTTTCATTTTTTGTCTGGACCATTTGTTTTTGGGTTACTGGCTTCTCCAGTACTCAGTCTGAGATGTAAGAGGCCAGGAGGCCTGGGAATCACCACCATGTCCTTCTGTGGGTCCCAAGGCCCCAGCCAGTCTGTCTCCTTACATTTGTTTTATATATGAAGCCCAGGGTTTTTTAGCTGTACTTAACAGAGGGAATTGGAAGATTTGTGCTTACTCCATATTTTCCTGGAGCCAGAGCCCCCAGGGGGTTTTAGACCGTGTATTCTGCAACATCCGGCAAACAGCAGCCAGTGAGAACTATGTTCCCCTGAACTGCTGCTGAGCTACCTCCTACCAGCCTAGTGGCCCTGGCTGCTCCACTCTGTGGTTCTGAGTTCATGTGGAGCTGGAAATCATTCCAGCCTGGTTTGAATAAGCAGGGTCTAGTTTTCCACCACTTGCCAATTCCCAGCCCACCACTCAGAATTCTGTCAGCCGGAGGCCCGAAGCGGCTCCTCCTGCACCATGGAGAGAACACCATCCATTCTCCCTGGCTTGGCAGAAGATCGGTGGCCCTTCTTTGCTACAAAGTTGTCAGCATGGCTGCTGAGGAACCATGGCACTTTTCCTTGGTCCGGGGTGTTCGTCTGGTCCTTCAGACTCAAATGACATGCAGTTCATGAGAGTCCCTTTTAAGATAAAGTTAAAGAAAACCATCTTGATTTAGAGTAAATATTTTTGGTGTATGTTTTTTAAGTCTCAAAATTAATGAATAAATTTTTTAAAAAACCAGTTGTCAAAGGTGAGATTTTCAGATGCCTGGGAATATATTATCTAACTTCTCTTCCACCTCTCTACCCAGATAGGAAAAGATTATTTTCTCTCAGTCATTCCTAACTAATGATTTAAAAATACCTACTTTAGGGAAATACAGCAAGAGAGACATTTGTCTAAATGGAATAGTAACAAGGCTTATACCTCTTAATTTAAAACATTCTTTAATTATGAAAAATTTGAGACACACAAGCATTGAAAGAATGAAGCTCCAGTATAATAACTGAGATAAGGTCATATTTGCTTCATATATCCTTTGTTATTTTTTCTCTCTTAATTTACTTAAGTATTTAAAGGCAAATCCCAGACATCATTCATTCCATACAAATATACTTCAGAATTGGTCTTTAACCAATTTGGACCTTTTCTTATGTAACCACAATGCTATTATCACATTAAAAAAATAGTGATGATTCTTTGGCACCATTTAGTACCCAAATTTCCCCACTTCCCAAGAATATCATTATTTTAGTCGCAAAATATATATAACTTAAAAATTACCATCCTAACCATTTTTCAAGTACACAGTTCAGTGGTGTTAAGTAATTCACTTTGTTTTGTGGGATTTTTTTATTGAGGCACATATGATAAAATGCACAAATCTTAGTGTACAGCTGAGTGAATTTTGTCATGTGTGTGCACTCATGTAACCATCAGCCAGATCAAGATATCATTCTCACTAATTTTTCCCCTTTCACCTATTTCACCCACCCCCCATCTCTTCTCTATGTCTATGAGTCTATTTCTGTTTTGTTTGTTTTGTTTCTTAGATTCCACCAAAAAACTATTAGACTTAACAAATGACTTCAGTAAAGTCACAATACAAAATCAGTGCACAGAAATCTTTTGTGTTTCTGTATACAAATAATGAACTAATAAAGAAAGAGAAATTAAGAAACCAGTTCCATTTACAATTGTTTAAAAATGCCTAGGAATAAATCCAAGGAGGTGAATGATGTGTACTCTGAAAAGTACAAGAGAATGATGAAAGAAATTGAAGAAGTCACAAATAAATGGAAAGATATTCCATGCCCATGGATAGGAAGAATTAATATTGTTAAAATGGTCATACTGCACAAAGCAATCTACAGATTCAATGCAATCCTATCAAAATACCAATGGTATTTTTCACAGAACTAGAACAAATACTCCTAAAATTTATATGGAACTACAAAAGACCCTAAATATCCAAAGCAATCTTGAGAAAGAATAACAAAGCTGGGAGAACCACACCCCATGATTTTAAACTATACTTGCAAAGCTACAGTGATTAAAAATGGTATGATATTGGCACAAGAACAAATAGGTAAATCAGTGGAACCCAGAGCTGAGAAATATACCCACACTTATATGGTCAATTACTATATGAAAAAGGAGGCCAAGAATATACATTGGGGTAAAGACAGTTTCTTCATTGATCGAGTTGGGAAAACTGGACAGCCACATAAAAGAATGAGATTGGATAACTGTCTAACACCATATACAACAAACAACTCAAAGTGGATTAAAGACCTAAATATAAGATCTGAAACTATAAAACTCCTAAAAGAAAACATTGGCAGGAATCTCTTGTAGCTCTGGCCGGGGCGGGAACAAATGGGAGGCTGTTGTTCTCTGTATAAAGTGTTAGTGTGGCTGCTACCTTTTCTCAGTCACCAGCCAAGGGGTCCGAAGTTCCTCAGGACTCCCAGCCCGCTGGGCTGAGTGTGCTGGGGCGATGATGTTCCCTCACTGGGCCCCCTGCCTCTCCAAGACCGCTATAAACAGTGTGCGCTTTTGCAGGAATCTCTTGAACATTGTCATAAGTACTTTTTTTCTGGATATATCCCCCCAGGCAAGAGAAACAGAAACAAAAATAAACAAGTGGGACTACATCAAACTAAAAAGTTTCTGCACAGTGAAGGAAACCAACAACAAAATGAAAAGAAAATCTACTGAGTGGAAGAAGATGTTTGCAAATAATACATCACATAAGGGGCAAATATCCAAAATATATAAAGAACTTGTATAACTCAACACCAAAAAAAACAAATAATCTGAATAAAAAATGGGCAGAAGACCTCAATAGGCATTTTTCCAAAGAAAACATACAGATGGCCAACAGACATATGAAAAGATGCTCCACATTACTAATTATCAGGGAAATGCAAGTCAAAACCACAATGAGGTATCACCTCACACCAGTCAGCATGACCACTATCCCAAAGACAAAAAATAATAAGTGTTGACAAGGATGTAGAGAAAAGGGAACCCTCCTATGCTGTCTGTGGGAATGTAAATTGGTGCAGCCACTATGGGCAACAGTATGGAGATTCTTCAAAAAGGTAAAAATTAAAATATAATATGACCCAGTAAAAACTCCACTTCTGGGAATTTACCTGAAGAAAACAAAAATCCATAATTCAAAAAGATATACACACACTTATGTTTATTACAGCATTGTTTATAATAGCCAAGATATGGAAGCAAATAAAGTTTCCTTTGACAAATGAATGGATAAAGAAGATGTGGTACATATACACAATGGAATATTACTCAGCCATAAAAAGAATGATTTCTTGCCCCTGCAACAACATGGGTGGAAATAGAGGGTGCTATGCTAAGTGAAGTAAATCAGAGAGGAAAAGAGAAATCCCATATTATTTCACTTATAGTGGATTAAAACAAACAAACAAACCAGCAATAGACTCATAGACACAGAAAACAGATGGGTGTTTGCCATAGGGGAGGGGGTGGTGAGATGGGTGAAATAGGTGAAGAGGAAGAAAAGTAGTGAGAATGTTTGATGTCTTGATCTGTGTGATGGTTACACAAGTGTACACGCATGTCAAAATTCACCAAGCTGAACACTAATACTTTTTTTTCCTTTTACCAAATGTACATCACAGTGGTTCAACAGTCCCCCTCCCCCTCCCCGCCCCACCCATTCTCCTCCCCTTGGCAACCACTAGTCACTTCTCAGTGTCTATGAGTCTAATTCTGTTTTGTTCCTTCTATTTTGCTTTGTTTTTATATTCCACAAATAAGTGAAATCGTATGGTATTTGTCTTTTTCTGCCTGGCTTGTTTCAGTGAACATAATACCCTCTAGATCCATCCATGTTGTTGCAAATGGCAGGCTTTCTTTTCTTTTTATGGCTGAATAGTATTCCATTGTGTATATGTACCACATCTTCTTTATCTAGTCATCTATGGATGGACACTTAGGTTGCTTCCCTATCTTGGCTATTGCATACAATGCGGTGATAAACATAGGGGTGCATGTATCTTTTCAAATCAGGGTTTTTGTTATCTTTGAGTAAATTCCTAGGAGTGGAATTACTAGGTCAAATGAACTTCCACACTGCTTTCCACAGTGGTTGAACCAATCACCAGTCCCACCAACAGCTGTACACTAAGATTTATGCATTTTATTGTATGTACCTCAATTTTAATAAATAAAAGTTCCAAAAAAAAGAAAAAGGAGGGTTTCTCAATATATTAAAGGTTCCTGGAAGACTAAAACAAAATGAGAAGAGGAACTTTCTTGTAATCTGGGAACGCACTTGTGGGGGAAGGAAGTATGGGGGGGTGAGGTTATGATGGAGCGAGGTGAGCACGTCCAGGGCACCAGCA
The DNA here is from genome assembly GCA_032199065.1 of Smutsia gigantea. Taxonomy (NCBI): domain Eukaryota; kingdom Metazoa; phylum Chordata; class Mammalia; order Pholidota; family Manidae; genus Smutsia; species Smutsia gigantea. The sequence goes on from JAVSCE010019329.1 coordinate 58,506, forward strand.
AGGCCTGAGATGACAGGGGCTTTTCCCATGATGCTACTGGTGCTCTCTGAGACACCACCCCCAATGACCCCATATGAGCAGATACAAACACCATGGCACATGGGTGGCACAGGGCAGATCCTGGGGGCACCACTGGGACCACGCTATGGCTCTTCTCCCCAGGGGACACTGAAGGGCAAGGCTGTGCCTCAGGGATGCCCTGAATACATGGGGCCTTCCTAGCAGGGCAGAGGGCTGGGGAGTCTGCAGCATCCAGGAGGCTCAGGGATCAGGATGTGGTAACAGAGACCATGAGAGAAAGCTGTTGTCCTTGATAATGTCTGGCACTATAAAAGATCACTAGAGTTATCTCTGGGATTAGGATTATGGGTGATTTTTTAATATTTTCCAAATTTTCTCAAGAGTGAAAAACTACATCCTACTTAAAAATAGACCAACATCTTTAGAGTTAACAGGTATGCCCAAGGATGACCATTATGATTAACAACTGGGCTCTCCAGAGCTCTGTGGGCAGGAATGCGGGTTCTCCAGACTCGCCGTGGAGCCTAGGAGAGCAGCCGCCTGCTCAACGGCTGGGCCGGGACCCAGGAGTGCAGCACAATGCAGGGGAGGCCAGGCTCCATCTCCCTGGCATCTGGAGCAAGGGTGCTGCTCCTGGTTCTGCCTGCAGCCCTGGTGAGGCCTGGGGGCTGAAAGGAGGGCTGTGTTCAGGAAGCCCCCTGCCAATCCCAGTGGAACCTACCAATGTGCCAGTTTCTCTCCTACCCAGGCTACTGCTTCCAAACTCCTTCCAGACACAAATGAGACCTGCTGTTCCCAAAGCAGAACTCTTTATTATAAACCCAGAATACAGGAGAAATAACAAACGCAGGCATTCCTCAGCTCTAAAATTCTTACAATGCATACAGAACAGGTGATAGTTTCTTAAAATTGTTTAAAAATATTCCCCAATATCAAAGTGAGGATAGGTGCGTGGTACCTAAGGACTTCATCAAGATTATGCAGAGGTAGGCCTCCAAATCTCCCTGAGGAAAGACACCCTTTCCCAACTCTGGTTGCAGGTGGAACAGAGAAGACACACATTTCCTATTAGACTTAGGTCCTGGGTCTGCCCTGGACAGAGACCTGAGACCATGACCATCTCTCCTGGATGAGAGTTTGAAGGTAACCGATGTGCCTGTCTCCTGGGGCAGGGAGCAGCTGTGTCTGCAGCTGGCCTGTGTGTGAGCTCAGGAAGCCTTCCTCCTCACTCTGTGCTTCGCTGAAGGCATAAGTGCTGGTGTACTGGGTCCTTTGCAGTCTGCTTTCAATGAAGAGGGGTGAAAGAAGACGAGTGTCCCACCTTTGTCCGGGGTTAGGGCCCTTAAATGGGGGGACTGTCCCACGCAGCCATTCCTGGGAGCTGTGCCAGGGAAATGTGGGCTCATGGTACCCTTGGGTGCGTGAGGGTGCAGGCACACATTTATGCCTGTCTGTGAGTTGGCTGGTGTGTGTCCATGTGCCTGCAAGGTTTGGGGCAGGAGCCTCTTAGTCACTGTTTATAAACTGGTCCCAGCAGACTGCACTGTAAGGCAATCAAGATATAGAAGGTTGGTGGGAAAGTTCCCTGCTCACATTGCCCATTGACCCAGTCCCAGAACTCAAACGTGATGGATATGCCAGAGGCCAGAATCCCGTCTCATGCTGGATAGAGCTTAGAGTGTGGCCACAGGCATCTTGATGGGTGGGAATGAAAAGCAGCTCCAGCTGCTCAGGCTGGTCTCTTGGAAACTTGTCACTCTGAAGGTGGACAAAGGCTGGGAGAAGTCAACAGTGAGAGGTGGGCCCACTGGGAGCCAGGCTTGAGGTGGGATCTCCCTGTGCTGGGCTAGCCTGCTTCCCCATCTGCCACATGGGGCAGTAGGAAGCGGGCTATGAGGGGAGCAGGGCAGCATCAGTAGGCACCCCCATGGCAGCAGCTGCCTCACCACTACCATGTCCCAGCAGTGGCTGGCATGTGGCCCAGGCAGCCAGCTTCCTCTCAGTCAAGATTTGTCCCCCCCAGAAGACCCAGGACAATGCTTCACCATTTCCTACTGTGGTTTGAACACAGCTTCTGCCTGTTTCCCCACTCTATTTAATTCTCAAATGGAGAAACTGAGGTCTAAATGTGTGGATGGGTCAGCGCTGGCTCCACTGGTCCTCTTATTCCCAGCTGGCTCTAGTTTCCACTGTCCTGGCTGATAGCCCGGCAAGTGGACATGCCACTGTCCACCTGTAGCTACTGGTTCTGAGCAGGACCTGAGATAGGATGTCCACAGTGGCTGCACATGTGACTATGGAGTTGGCATCTCCAGAAATCGAGAGGCAAGTGGGGCACAGATTTCCCTGTGACCACAGGAGGAAGCAGAGGCAGAAGTACACATATGGGCAGGCAGATGCCCACACACCCAAGGTCCCAGAGCAGCTGTCAGGGCAGGGACAAGGCCTTGGCAAGGCGAGTCCAGAACCAGGACTTGGTGCAGGGGTTGGTGTAGTCGCAGACAGTGATGAACCGCAGGATGCTGGGGAACTCCTTCTTCATTGCCTTGTACTTGATGGGGATCAGTCGCTTCTGATGAGCACCTGCAAGCCGAGGGGTGCAAGGCTGGCACCAGGCCACCGCCCATGCTGGAGCAGGACCACTCCCCAGCCCAGGGGTTAGCAACAGCTGAGCACCCATGGCACACACCCACCCAAAGGGCACCCGTGTGCACACACACTCAGGTGTGCAGAGATCCACAAGAGCTCCTTGGTGCTGCATCCATGGCCTTTGGTGAGGGGAGGCTGGCGTCCTGAGGCCTGCCCACCCACTCCTTTGTGGCAAGAGCAGGGCTGAGCTTACCTGGAGAGAGGCTGAGAGCAAACTTAGTCTGGAAATCACATTCTTTGCTTTGTAGGTAATCATCAGAGACAACCACCACAATCCGGCGACACCTACGGGAGAGTAAGTAGGCTGGAGGCACTGTGGTGACCTACTTCAGCATACCCCCCAGGGGGTTGCCTCAAGAGGAGCCCACTGTGCACAGGTTGCCAGGGCCTAGCTGGGAGAATTCCCCCCCATCTGGATCCCCAAGCAGGGCTTTGTGCAACCCCACCAGCCCCCTGGCCACCTGGCCAACCTCTTCTCAATGAGCTCACTGGCGATGGACCAGACACAGGTGCCAGGGAGGACATCGCGGTCAGACACACACAACTTCAGCCGATAATTTGTCTGTTCCAGCTGCCGGATCATCTCCTGCACAAACTGGATATCGCTGGGGCAGTAGCAGATGAAGGCATCAAAACGTTCAGGCATTTGCCCTGGTACAGTGCACAGGATGATGGTCAAAGCTCTACAGGAGGGCTGGGAAGGAGCCTAGCCAGGAGCCCCCAGCCTAGCAGACCCTGGTTCTGGATCCTACACCAATCCTGAGATGAAACTATCAGAGAAGGTGCCCTTCTCAGGAGATGAAAGATGGGCACATGGGCCCCACCACCCCCGGCTGACTGTGAGACAGATGCATCATTTCATCAGAGTCCCATACCAATCCAGAGGTAGGACCATGATTATTCCCATTTCTTAGGTGAGAAACTGAGGTTCCGTGATTAAGTGACTTGGCCAAGATGCCACAACCTGTCTGCTTTCAACACCTCAATGTCTTATGGCCCACATGTCTCCCCTGGTCCAGGGGGGCAGTATCGGGCCCTTACCCAGGGGGTCATCAAGCGTGGTGATGCCTGCCATCTCTGCTGTCCGCGGGACACTGCTGTCTACAGCCGCCACCTGTAAGGGCTTCTCAGCCTCCTCTTGCTGTTGCTTCAGAATATACTTCTGGCAGTCCTCCTCTGTGTGGAAGAGACAAGGTGTGGCAGGCTCCCCAGGGGTGCCCCATGCTCTAACCCCAGGATCCCAGCCCCTGTCCCACCTCCCTGGCCATGTTGTGCTCCAGGGCTTCTCCAGCTCATCTGAGCCATCCACGGTTCACTGGTTCTGAAAAGTTGACGTCCCACCCGGCTCTGACCAGCACAAAGGGGTGTTGGTGGTGCTCTGGCCATCTGGGAAGCCATCCAGTCAGGCTTGTGTCTCTCTGTCCCTTTGCCCTGGCCCACTTTCCAGGGCTCCTGAGATGAGAACTCCAAAGTCTGCTTCTATGATCCACAGCTGATGTGAGCAAGGGGTTGTGCACACAAGAAAGGCTCAGGAGACTCAGCGGTTATGTGCAGTGAGGACAGAAGCCACAACCAAGCAAGGTGTGGAAGAACCAATGCCTGCGGACCACTGTTTGTGGGCCACTGTCCTCACGCCTGTGTGCAGTGTATCATGTGTCAGCAAGTGGAAGGAATGGATGCATTTCCCAGGGACCTGAGGTTTTCAAGTTTGGCAGCGTTCGGTCCCTCGCTTGCCCTTGTTGCTGTGCCTTAAACAACCCATTCCCCGCCCCTACGTCCCGGATTCTGACTCCTGGCCCTACAGGAAAGCCGATGCCTAGGCTGCACCCCCCGCCCTTCCTGTGCCGTGCAGGCCTTCACCTGCTGTCTCTAGTCCCCACTATCACCGGTATTGAAAGAGGGAACTGATCTCGCCCGGTGCCCCAGCCCGCAGGCTGCCACCGGTCGGCGAGGCGGGCCACGCGGCCTCTCCGGGAAGACAGGATGGTGAGGCTGGGGCCGGGACGGCGGGAGGCCAGGAGGCGCGTGCTTACCAATGCTGGGCCCCAACTCCAGCAGCACGTCGTCGCGACCCAGCTTAGCCAGCAGCTCGAGCAGGCGGCCCACCGATGCGCCGGGGCGCCCCTGCCAGGCGTCCAGCAGGCTGCCTGTGGGGTCGGCGCGCGCCTCCAGTTGCCGGATCTCCAGGTACTCGAAACCCATCTCCTCCGCCAGTACAGTCCAGTCGGCCGCCACTTGCGTGCGCGCGTTCAGGAACAGCGACAGGCGGCGCCGCACCCGCACGTTGAGCGCGGCCAGCGGCAGAGCCGGAGGCGCGGGGAGCGAAGACCCCTCGCGCAGCCCTCCCGCAGCCATGGCGCGCGCAGCCCCGCTTCCTCCTTCCCTGCCGCCCGCAGGTTTCCCTTTCCCAGAAGCACCGCCCAGCAGACTCACAGGGCGGGGGCGGGAACCGGGGCGCCCCACCCCTCCTTCGGTAGGGTACCGGAATGTGGCAAACCCTACTGCCCTCTTAAGTCTAGGGGCGGGGTTCGGGCGGCGGACGGGGCAACGACCCTCCTTCCGGGGCTGTGGGAAACCGGGGCCTTGCTCTTCGGAATCCTTTCCATTGGGGATCTGAGAGGTTCATTCGGCCCTGCCCCGGAGGACGGCGGGGGAGGGGATCGAGCGGGGAGCATTGGCTCTTCCACCCGTCCCCCTCCGGGTCTGGGTATCTTGGGAACGGCAACCCCATAGGAGTACGGGGAGTCCCTGGCTATGCACTAAAAGGTGGAGTGGGAGCGGGGGAAGGTTGGCTTACTGCCTTTCGGAGCCTGCGGCATGCCAGGGCCTCGCCCTCCAGGGTTCGGGGGACCAGGGCGCCCTGGCCTCTGGGAAAACCAGCACTACCCTCTGGGGTCTAGGATACACATTGCCATCGGGAGTCAAGGGGGCACTGCCCTTGCTGTTGAGGGTTGTGGGCGAGTGGGACCTCTGGTTCATTCCTCAATTCGACAGGTATTTATTGGACCCCTACTAAGTGTCAAGCATGTTGCAGGGTCCCTCCCCGCCTTGGTGGAGACACCAGCCTAGTGGGGAAGTGGGCACTAATCAAATCATCCCAAATAACTGTAACATTGGTAGAAGGAAGTTTATGGTGAGGTCTTTCCAGATAGAGAGGTTGTCGCATCTCGGCCCCTTTGTACAATCCGTTTTCCTGCCACCCAAGAACCCCAAATTCCCTATCTCCTTGAAAGACTTCCCAGAAGAGCCCAAGCGAGTGGAGGTGGGACTCCGGGAATCTCGGAATTACTTGGGTCCCCAGGTGGGGTGCTGCGATCCCGGGCACAGAACAGACTGGGAAGGGCAGGAGTTGGCTGAGCCGCCCTCCTTGTCAGGCGGCGGCGGCGGACAAGCGCTGAGCGGAAGGCCCAGTGGCCAGCACTGCTAAGGGGTCGGCGACCCCGCCTCCCGCCTAGCAGCCGACCAGGCTGCTGTGGGAGTTGCCGGAGGCCTTATGGGCGGGGACTCAGAATGGCCCGCCTCCTGCTAGGAGACGAGAGCCTCGACGGGCTGGGCCTGGGCCTTCACACTGCATTAGAAGGCTGAGTTTGTGGCGGGGCGGGACCTCAGACTCGCCCCCGGTTGACTGAGGCGGGAGGGGGGCGGGACCCTCAGGGGTTGGGCACGTCGGTGCCACAGGGCTGTGGGCGTGTGCAGGCCTCGCGGCTCACCAGGGGCGCCTCTGCGCCTGCGCTGCTGGCTGTCTCGGTTCTGCGCCTGCGTCTGCCCGGCTCTCTCAGCTGCTGGGTGCTGCGCAGGGCTGACTGGAACCTGCGCGATGCAGCGGCTGCAGGTGGTGCTGGGCCACCTGAAGGGCCGGCCCGACCGTCGTGCGGAGCCGGCGCTTCAGGCCACGCGAGGCTTGGGTGGCGCCGGGCACGCCGAGGATGTGGTGGTGGTGCACGGGCGGCGCACAGCCAACGGCCGAGGGGGCCGCGGCGGCTTCAAGGTGAGGCCGGGTCGGGCGGGCTGTGGTCTGTCCCTGCTCCGCTACCCTAGGCGCCGCCGGCAGCGGTGCCCGGGCTGCTACCGCTGTTCCTCAGGGTGGGGAGGGGAGCGGGGACCCCTATGACCGGGACTGCACCTCCCGCCCAGGACACCACCCCTGACGAGCTGCTGTCGGCCGTCATGACCGCGGTTCTCCAGGATGTGAAGCTGAGCCCGGCCCAGCTGGGGGACATCTGCGTGGGTGAGCACCTGTCGGGCCCGGTGCAGGCGGATTTAGCCCTCTTCACCCCGCGCCGCCCTCCAGGCACTTTCTGTGCATTAAGTAGGATTGGAAGCAGGGATCGCAAGGGACAGACATTCTGATGCCAAGGCTCACTTGGCACGAGACCGGAGACTAGAGCTCTACCCATACTGACACACTTTGTCTGTGCCACGACAGAAGAGAGGGAGCATCAAAAACCATCTAGTTGGGCTGTTCACATATAGTTGGAGAAACTGAGGCCTGGGGAATTTGCAGCAGAGTTTGGATTTGAATCTAGGGCGTCTTGATCTTACCTTTTCTCCCCCCCCCACCCACCCACCCACCCCCCGCCCCGTTACTCCTCTAGCCTGGAGACATGACAGTACGGCAAGGGTCCCATCAAATAGGTTCTGCCCCAGGTCACGAATCACTGCTGTACCTCTGGAGAGCATTTTCAGAAACTCATTTCCCTGACAGGACCAGTTCCTTATACCTTAAGCCTTGCATTGCACTCTCCTTTCCTTTCCACATTTCCTGTAACAGCCTGCCCAGTGTGTGCTAATTTGGAAAAGCTGGGTGCATGAGTGAGGGAGCCTGGGACTCCGGGACTGGGTCTCGTGTGTGAGGAGGACAGGTTGCTGTGTAGCTGGCTCCCCCCTGCTCCAGGCCTTGAAATCCCAGAGCCCCAAGTGAGCCTGCTGAGGGCTCATGTTTCCAAAGAAAAATCTGAAATATGTCTTCTCTGGTCTTCACAGCTGTGCCTTAGTGCCCAGAACACTGCCTGGCACTGAGCAGAGCTTTGTTGTCCACAGGAAATGTGCTTCAGCCGGGGGCCGGGGCAGTGATGGCCCGAATCGCTCAGTTTCTGAGGTAAACTTTCCTAGTGATAGCTCTGGGTTGGCCTCTTGACTCGCCTGGGCTTGGGCCCCATGGAACTTGGCCTGGGAGTGGGAGAGGATCAGGTTGGAACCGCACATGGGGGCAGCCAAGGTCCTCACTGCACTGTTCTTGTGGCAGCCGCCCTTCCGCTATTTATTACTTGTCACTGAGCCAGGACACACAGGGCCTTTTGGACTGGGGCAAACACACCGCTGTGGCTGACTTTTTAGCAGAGTCCGCTTGTTTTGCCCCTTGTAAATGTGGACTCTGTGCTCTTGTCAGGTAAATAGGCAGACGGGCACATTGAGGAGTGGCTTTGAGCTTTTTAAAGCTAGTTGAGCAAGCTGGGGCCTCTCTGGCATATCCATCAGCAGAGACTTGGGGACACGTAGCCTCGCTGGGGCCCTGGTGGACTTGCTCTTCACTTGCTGTCCTGAGAAAGGAGGCATGCTTAAATATTTCCACATGTAGATGGAAGAGCCAGTTCTCTTTGTACTCCCTGCTGCATGGGGAAGAAACAATAGGAACAATAGCCAGTGAAAGAGAACCTCTAGGGACTGGGAGAGGCCTGACTGCTTAGCCTGGAGCTCCCAGACTCCCGTGGTCTGGCTCCAGACTGCCCTTCCAGCCTTACCTCCCAGCTCATCATTCGCCTTGGTGCATTCTCTTGCAGACTGCCTGTCTACCCACTGTCTTCCCTATGCCAGTCATTCTGTCCCCACCTCCTCTCTCTGCCCAGCACAGTTTTGCCATTTTGGCCTGACTTCCCCAAGCTTCTAGGCTTAAAATGAGGGCCCCTTCTTCTCCAGAATCCACGTGCTTTCTTGTGGCATGCTTTGCCATCTCTCTCTTGTGCCAGTCTGCGAGTTGATTGGCTTTCTGTGTTGGTCAGGCAGCCTCTAAAGGTACTGTATTATAAGTGTGTCATCATCCCTCAGGGGGTGCCTCCTACCGAGTACGTGCCTAGTGACCACCTGGTGGATTGGGTGAAGGTCTGGTGACTGGGTAGTAGGGGGTTAGGAGACCTGGGAGGGGTTCAGCAGGCCGCATGGGCCTCAGACATAATCCACCAGAGAGGGTCTCAGAAGAGCATGGCCTGGGTGCTAGCTGGGGCTTCCAGCCCTGGCTGTGTGCCAGGGTCACCAGAGTACTTTCACTCTCAGGCTCTGAGTCCACATTTCTGGTGAGGGCCTGGGGACTTCCCTAGGGCAGGTTCTGTTGGGAGGGGCAGGGCCACCAGCTTCCATGGCTACACCCAGTGTGGGAACAGGGGGGATCCCACCAGAACAAAGGGTGTTAGAACACCTGGTTCCCATCAGAGTTCTTTGTCCAGCTGGGAACGGGCTTTCCCGAGAGAATGGGGACATAAAGGGCTGGTCACATGGTTACTAGTAGGGCAGAGGAGTGGGGTGGTTTCTGGCCTCTTTTAGACATTTCTTTGGTCTAGTTCTTTATCCTGGCAACAGACCTTCTCTGTTTTTTTGGAGGAAACAGAGAATCTAGTTTTCATTTTTCAATCTTCAAAGGAAAGAAGGACCCCTGTGGCCCAATGAGCCTTCCCTTGCCTTCAGGCTGTGCTGGGTCTGGCTGAGGAGGATCCCGGATGGAAGGGCGTGTGCTGGTGGGGCTCTGGAGAGCAAGTGCCTGCAAGGATGGGGTCTACGCGCTGTGGGGCTGGCCTGGAGTGGGGACAGGGCTGCTGGGTTTGTTCCCCTGGTCTTTGCATCCCCTGATGGGGCAGTCATATTGGCCTGGAGCATAGGCCTGTTTCCTCTGAGAGCCTGGCAGGGGAGGGGGGCTGACTCAGTGGTCTCACTTTCTGTTTCAGTGACATCCCAGAAACTGTGCCTTTGTCCACTGTCAATAGACAGTGTTCTTCGGGGCTCCAGGCAGTGGCCAACATAGCTGGTAAGTTATGACTGGGAGGGAACCCACTGTTACATCCCGGCCTTGGTCCTGGCCCCAGGGTATAGGCCAGCAAAGTCACTGCTGGGCTGGGCAAGCAATAAGGATTCCTGAGAGAGTGCTAACCGCAGAAAGAGTGAAGAGAGCCCCTTGCCTCAGCCCCCCGCCTTTTCTGGACAGGCAGGGGCTTTCCCCCTGAGGCGGGGCTGCATCCCACCTGGAGGCCCAGTGGGGAAGAGCGCCCGTGTCCCTGAACAGGTGGCCTCTGGGGCAGGATGTTCATGAGATGCTTTTGTTGCAGGTGGCATCAGAAATGGGTCTTATGACATTGGCATGGCTTGTGGGTAAGAATTTCTTCCTGCCAGAGCTTATTAACCAACTTACGACAATAAAACTACCTTTTGCCTCCTGAGTTCTCAGAGGCCATGATTTCAGGAGTCTCCCCTAGCCCTCTCAGGCAGCTGGCTGAAGGGGGTTCCTACCAATTCAGCTGCGAAGTAGTCCCCAGCTCTGGCTACTCAAGAATTGCTTGCAGCTAGGGCAGAAAAGAAATTGGTTTTAAAAACTTTCTTTCCTGGTAATCTGTGAGGCTGGAAAATGTGGGCAAGCATTTTGAGAAAACACAGCACTTGGGTTTCCTTCTGTGGCCCTTTTTTGATCAGTGACACTGTGACGAGGGAAGTTGCAGTTTTGGGTCCCTAAAGCCAGGGCTGGCTGCTGACTGTGTAACTAGTTTGTTCATTTTATCAGGCCGCCTGTTCCCTTGTCCCCCACCCTGGTGCTGAGGTGAAACTGTCCAGCTGCCTGCTGGGTTCTATGGGACATGGTCACCATGGAGGGGCACCATCTGTGGTGGTCTGGTCACTGTCGGCTGTGTCTCTGGCCACAGTGCATGGAGCTGCAGAGGTTGTACTGGGCAGGGCCTCTGGGGAGGGGAAGGACGCTGGGGCCCAGGCCTGGGTGATCATCTGGTCAAGGAGAGGGCAGGCCAAGCCAGGGCTCAGGCAGGCTTGGGGGCAGGCAGCCGCAGGGCTCTGGCATGCTCCTCTGCCTTTCCTCTTTATAGCGTTTCTTGGTCGCAGTATTGCTGGGCCGCCTCAGGGCCCTGCTGACTGGCACCGAGTTGTCCTGCCATGTCTGTAGTGGTAAATGACGCCAAAGGCCACACTGCAAGGACTCCGACCAGGCAAGGGGCACCTCCCAAGCTGCCTTCTGGTTCCTCTCATGTCCCTCTACCTCACTGAGCCGGGGTGGGGAACCCTGGAGCCTTCATGAGCTCCTTAGAGGGCTTCCGAGTCCCAGGCAGGTTAAATGTCCTGTTACCTCGGATATTAAGAGCCTGGGCCAGAACTGTCCCCCATAGGCTGTGGCCATGAAGAGCAGCCCAGGGCACCCTAGTTGGGAGTGGGCTCTGGGGCTCAACTACCTAAACTGGGATCCTGGCTTACTGGCCATGGACAAGGGCCTCAGTGTCCTCATCTGTAAAACGGAGTAACTACCTCAGGCCTGCTGAAGGTGATTAGATTAAATGGAGTGGTAAGAGCAGCTGGCACTTTGGGGCTTGTATTATGGGACTGACACTGTTTGAAGCACTCCAATACTTGAAAAGGTTTTAAAATCGCACTGGGCACATGAAAGCATTTGGTCACCCAGGTTGTATTATGTGAGGCCTTACATTCCCCCACCTCCTGAAAGCCCTTACTGACCACACTTAGCTAAGACTTGACCTTTCTCTGGGCTCCTAGCATCTCCTGTTGATGCAGGTCAGGTGCTCTCTGTTCTGCAGCTTTTAAAATATTTGTCTCTTCTCTCTGGATCTGTGGTCCCTGAGGGCAGGGCCCCACTTGCTGCAGGAGTTTCCCCCATGGTAGCTACCACTAGGCAGTTTTCCTTGGGAACTGCCATTTGGCTAATTGGCTGTAGGATCAGTTGTGTTGGAGAAGCATGGCCCTGCCCAGGAGTGGACTGTGCTGTGCTGTGTCCGGGGGTGGGAGTGAAGTGGGGCCCAGCAGCCCTGCACCCCCAGCTCTGCCTTGCTGGCTGGTGCACTGCCTGGGGCTCCCAGACAGCCTGTTGGACTTCGGGCAGCTCCCTGGCTATTTCCCAGCACTGTCAGATGCACAGCTATCACAGGGGATGGAGTCTGCTAATGACCTCCTCGTTCTCCTCCTCAGGGTGGAGTCCATGTCCCTGGCAGACAGAGGGAACCCCGGGAACATTACTTCACGCTTGGTGGAGAAGGAGAAGGCCAGAGACTGCCTGATTCCTATGGGGTGAGTGCCCACCCGATGCTCCCTGTCTGGCCTGGAGCAGGGGCTCAGGAACTTTGACTAGCAGTGCCAAGCCCTGGCCTCCTGCCCTCGGGCTTGGTCTGCTCTGCAGGGCCTCTGGGGGTGGGACCTAATGCTGCCCCTTAATTCCCTTTCTTGCCTCTCTCTGTGAGGTCTTCTCTGAGCTTTCCAAATGTGGCCCAGCCTGTCACTCCCACCTGAGGGCTCAGTCACATGAGGGACAATGGCAGCTGCACTCCAAAGCCTTGGAATAGTTGAGAGCAGTGGGAAACTTTTGATTACAGACCGTGCCAGTAAGGGAACCTGGGTGCTGTCAGGTGCAACGATAAAAGCACGTGTGTCTAACTGCACGTGAGCTCTGCAGCCAGTGTCACTAAGCTCCTGGGCCATCCTCAGGGTCCATGGGCGGGGAGTCCCAGCTCTGCTGGATGTATGGGGAAATCTGAGGCTCAGAGAGGGCCATGCCCTGGCTACCTCCGTATCCAGGGATTATCTCTCCAAGGGAAGCCTGTAAAGCCAGAAGCCCAAGCTGTGGCTCCTGGGTCACAGGAAGAGGGGAGCCATGGTGAGCATGGGGGGTTTGGCCTCCCGAGACGAGACTTGGGAGTTATTTCCCCACATTAAGGCAAGTTTCCTTGAGGTGTGGGAGAAGCTGCTCAGGAGTAGCCAGTTGGTACACCCACCCATCTCATCTGCCTTCTCTTCCATGCTGTCTGCTTGGGGTATGAGCTTCTTAGGTAGGATCTGTGCCCCTCACTCACCGAGTCACCAGCACTGTCTCTGTGGTGTGGCCTGGCCTTTCTGTTCTCCCATGCCTGCTGCTCACGGGGCCCAGAGTTCCCGGCACAGCCCTGCAGCCTAGCTCATCCCCGCTGCTGCCCCACGCCATGGTTTGCTGTGTGTGTTCTAGCATCACCTCCGAGAATGTGGCTGAGCGATTCGGCATTTCACGGGAGAAGCAGGACGCCTTTGCCTTGGCTTCTCAGCAAAAGTGAGTGCCACTTGGGGTAGGGTGCTTAAAGGGCTGGAGTGTGAGGTGCTCAGGCTGTGTTAGGTAGTCCCAGGTGGAGCTGTCCTTCGTTTACACCTGGGCAGTGAGTGGTTCCAGGCCTCAGCCTTCCCAGGAGGGAGAGGCAGGCAGGGGCCAGGGCCATTGTGCTTTGTTAACACTTCTGTGTCCTGTTACCGTTCACACTGAGTGTCTTCTTTTTTGCTGGGGCTCAGTTTATCCATCTACTCATTGGGCCTGTAATGAGGGCCAGGACTCTTTTCTAATTGGCTATCATTTGGGGATTAGACACAGTAGCCACAGGCTTCTCTGAGAGCCTGGAGTACGGGGCCAGCATCCCAGCTTCTGGACCACTCCTGGGTAGCTCTGGAGGTGGGAGTTGGGATGACAGCAGAGGCCTCCAGGGGCAGGCTGAATTTGGCAAGCCCCAGTTGCCCAGAGAGGACCACAGAGGAAGGGAGTGCCACCTGCCCAGAGGGCTTCTCTGAGGCAGTGGTTCTTAGCCACTTGGGGTCAAGTAACCATTTGGGAATTTAGTGAAAGCTGTGGATTCCTCCCCATGCATATGATTGCAAGGACCCCCCCAAGACACCCTGTGCTTCTGTGCTGTTTAAACGCTGAGTTCACCAGGCAATTGAGTGACTGTCATCTTGAGTAAGTAGAAACCAGGGAGCAGATGCACTGGAGCTGTCGCCGAGCGTGCTCCTCCCCTTTGGGGTTGGGGCCAGCCAGGATCTGAAGATCTGAGGCTGATGGCACAGAGGGCCCCATAAGGCCTTGGGCCTCCTCTCCCAGGGCCCTGCAGGGTAGCGGGGCCCCCACACCAGCCCCTCCGCTCCCCCAAGGCAGGCGTATTCCTGCATTTAGTAGCCAGATGGGAAGGCATGTCTGCCCTGATGGGAGCTAAGGGGGAGGAACCCCAGGAGGGAAGGAACCTCAAGGGGGCCTGAACCTGGCTGTCCATGGTGCCGGCAGGGCAGCCAGGGCCCAGAGCAAGGGCTGTTTCCAAGCTGAGATTGTGCCTGTGACCACCACGGTCCATGATGACAAGGGGACCGAGAGGCGTGTCACCGTGGCTGAAGATGAGGGCATCCGCCCCAGCACCACCATGGAGGGCCTAGCCAAACTGAAGCCTTCCTTCAAAAAGGGCGGCTCTAGCACAGCTGGTGAGAGGGGCTGGCGGTGGGGGTGAAACATGCTGGGCGTTCCCCTCCGGGAGCCTGGAGCTACTGGGAAGGTGGACACGGGGGCCTGGCCTCCTCAGCCCTGCCCTGAGGCGTCCTCCTTCCTGTGACTTGCCTCTAGGAAACTCTAGCCAGATAAGTGATGGAGCAGCTGCCATCCTGCTCGCCCGGAGGTCCAAGGCAGAAGAGTTGGGCCTTCCCATCCTTGGGGTCCTGAGGTCCTACGCAGTGGTTGGGGTCCCACCTGACATCATGGGCATTGGACCTGCCTATGCCATCCCTGTAGCTTTGCAAAAAGCAGGTAAGGTGTCTCCTTCACACCCTAGATGTGGATCCCACCCTCTCTCATGCTGTTGCGGGGTAGGGGAGGCAGGGCTGGTCATGTGGTGCTGCAGAGTGAAGGTGTGGCAGGCTAGCATCCCTACCCCACGCCCTCCCTGGTCCCACAGCTGGGACCCCCTCATCCATCAGGAACAGAGGCAGACCCACCACCAGGCAGCCTGTACAGTGATGGAGAGTCCTAAGGGACCAGTGGGTCAGCTCAGTCTTCCCCCACTGCAGGGCTGACAGTGAATGACGTGGACATCTTTGAGATCAACGAGGCCTTTGCAAGCCAGGTGAGCCTTGGTTTCTCAGCATTGCTTGGGCCCCAGGCAGCCCAGTGGGAGCCAGTGGGCAAGTGGCACAGGGGAGGGCCCTGCGGCTGATGCTCTGCCTCCTTCCAGGCTGTCTACTGTGTGGAGAAGCTGGGACTCCCCCCTGAGAAGGTGAACCCTCTGGGGGGCGCTGTGGCCTTGGGCCACCCACTGGGCTGCACCGGGGCCAGGCAGGTCATCACGCTGCTCAACGAGCTGAAGCGCCGCAAGAAGAGGTGAGGCGGGCAGCCACACTGGGGTGCCCCAGGGGTGGAGTCCCTACACCCACCCCAACTCTGAGCTGGGTACAGGGGTGCCGTCCCAATCTCCCCGAGGGCCAGCTGTGATGGGGACCCTGGCCGACACTAAGCATCTGCCACCCAACGTGTCTTGGTGGGACTCAGGGACCCGCTCAGCTCAGCCTGGTGGTTGGACCTCTGCCTCTTCACCCAGCTAACATGGTCGTGCTTCCTCAGGGCATACGGGGTGGTGTCCATGTGCATCGGGACCGGAATGGGAGCTGCTGCTGTCTTCGAGTACCCTGGGAACTGAGCGAGGCCCAGGCTAGAAGTGCCATCCAGTCCTACTCTGGCAACAAGAAAGCAACGCTACAGAAGTGGAGCCGCGGGAAATTCAGCTCTGGTGGTGGGAGCAATGGGCAAATTGAAGCGCTTCAACTAATTTGAAAATGTGAATCCTGATGACACAGTAGAGGAGAGGGTGAGGCTGCCTCCTGCTAGGCCTCCTGAGGCTGGGCCACCCTGTGTGATTCCTGCGGGGAGGGGCCTGGTGGATGATGAATAAAGGAGGTCCTCTTATCTTGGTGGCTGTGGTTTTCCCCAAGAGCCCTCTTACCACTGCCCAGTCTGAGTACCAATTTTTCCTATCTTTAATTTTGGCTCTAAGGACAATGGTGGAGGGTCTGGGCTGAGACCGATGCCCTTGAAGGGGGCCCCCCACCCCAGGGGCTGCTCAGAGACACTCCAGTGTGTGCCCCTGCTCAGCACACCTGGGCCTTAGCTCTGGGCCATGTCGGAGACTTCCAAAGCTGGGGCAGATGGCTGAGCCTCAGAATGGGTGGGGTGACACATATCGCTCATCATAAGAGCCTTGACCTCGGAGTCGCAGAGCGCAGGCCTCCTCACCAAGGACGCCTGCCACCGCCAGCGAGGACTCATACAGCTCACTGCTCCTGTGGGAGGGGGGCTGAGTCGGGAGGGGCCCTGGGCAGGGGCTGCGGGCTTCCTGGCAGTGCCAGGGGAAGTGGAAGGGCTGTACCTGGCAGTGAAGGAAACCTGGAGCGTGATGGAGGTTGGGGGCGCATTGACTGGTCGTGCTTCCAGTAGCCCGCTGCTTGGGGAGACCCTGAAGGCCACAGCGTCCTTGTCCGGCTCCTGCTGATCTGCAACGAGGGGAAGGGAGCACGAGCGGCCTGTGGCTCCATGAGCTGCCTCAGGAAGCCTTCCCCCAGCTGGCACCTCAGGTGTGCAGCCCTGGGGACCTGGCCATCTCTCCATCTCTGTAGGAATTCCCGGGTGGTGGTACCAGTCCTGAGGTCTCGGACCAGAGGAGCAGTGGGCAGGCAGGAGGGCACGACTTACCCATCAGCACGGCCCAGTAGCTCCGGCAGCCGCTCAGGTTCATCAGGTAGACATCCCGGTCACACCTCTGGTTCACAAAGCAGGTCCCGAAATCTACCCAGCTGGTGGAGAGCTGCAGTTTGGGCATGGCCACAATGGCCCGCAGGGGCACCACCTAGGGGGACAGAAAACTATGCCCACTCCTGCTGGGCCCTGAGCCAGGGTCTCAGGGACACGGGCTCTGCTGACTGCAAGCACAGAAGCTCCTGAGGGGCACACAGGCAACCGTGGCTGGTGGAAGGGGGTTGGCACCACCCCCTGCTCCCCTCGCCACCCTGGCCTGATCAAGCTCTGTGGCTTCTGCTCCCTGGCTGCCACCCTCCTGCCGTCCTCGCCCTTCAAGGCCCAGCCCTCTGCTCCCCCGGGGCTCTATGCCATCTCGCCTTTCTTTCCCTTGGCCTCAAGGAAGGCCGTTCACGCCTTGGCGCCACCCCGGGTCCCGCAGCTGCCCCAGCACCAGTGGGGGCCCACCTCCAGTGCTGATGCTTCCTTCTGGCTCCTCGGGAAACCCGCCCGCTAGACGTTTCCTTCACGTTCCTCACCCACGCCCCCAGCTCAGCCCCACACCACAGCCCACAGAATTGGACCCTTGCTCGAAGACCCACATGAGCCTGAGTCACACCTCAGCTGCCTCAGGTCTCACCACTGCAGCCATCAGGCCTTTCCCTCAGCCTTCTGATGTTTTCATTCTCTCTCCATTGAACGGGGCAGGGGCCTCACATGTCATCTCCTACAGGAAGCCTTCCCTGATTTTCCATCCTGCAGCCCCCTCCCCTGGCTTTGAGATCCAAAGACAGGTAAGGATGGATGACCCTCATCTCTCCATGTGCAAGGCGTCTTCTAGGGCAGGCTGGGCCCTTGGGCAGGAGGCAGGGCTCCTCTTACTTCTGAGGGCCCTGGGTTCACTGTCCTCTGAACATCCTGGTTCCACCCTCACCAGGCAGGGCAGGCCTGGGCTCACCTGAGTGGTCTGGTTGGCGTACTCCAGGAGCAGATTCTGAGTAAACACCATTTCCTTCTCTCCGCTGACGCTCTGCTGAATGTCCACTCCGGGCAGCATCTGGTCAGCTGGAAGCTTCTGGTAGGAGAGCAGCTCCAGCGATAGTGAGAACGACACAGCCACCTGGGCAGGCATGGGCGGGCTGCCATCGCAGGGCGCTGAAGGCGGGCACAGACTCCCCAGCTGGGGCTCCGTCCTCCCCCCATCCCAGGGACCCCTCAGGGCCACGGCCAGCTCAGCCTGCCCAGCAGCCAGCACCCATCTGGCATATTCATCCAAACACTGCTGGATGCTCCACGTCCAGCAGCCTCTGGTGCCCGGGACAATGCCATACCTGCCCACAGGAGCTGAGGGCCACTCCTGACCCCACGTGGGACCAGGGCTGTGGCAGGCCCGTAGGCCCAGGTGAGGCCTGTGTCTCTATCCTGAGGACAGTGAGGAGCCGCTGATGGGTTTTGCTGGGGGACATCTGAGTCAGCTGTCCCTCCTCAGAGTCGTCTAGCTGTGAGGGGAAGTGGGCTGGGGGAGCATGTGGGGGTGTGAGGACATCATTTAGAGAGCCCTGGTCTGAGGCCCGACAGGATGGGGTTGGGACACGTGGTTTTGGGACTAGCTCATCAGAAGTGACAGGCACTTGGAAGCACAGATTCCTGGGCCTCAGCGCAGATGTCAGTCTGGAGGTGGGACCTAGGAACCTGTATTTCTACAGGCCACTGTGTGCTGCCAGGCCTGGGAGCCACTATCCTAGACCCAGACGCGGTGTGGGATGCAGAGCAGGGAGATGTGCTGAGAGTGAGGAGGGGGCAACAGCAGGGCTTGGCTGGGGGCAGAGAGAGAGCACTCTGGCTGGGGCGGACGGATGGCGGGCAGGGGTATTTGCTGAGACTAAATGCCACCAGTGAAAGTGGCCCAGGGGTGGGCAGCACTGCGTGGGAAGGGAGAGCGGGATCCAGTTCGGACAGCTGGTGCTAGCGTGTGCTCAGGAGCCAGGTGCCGGGCTCTGAAAGCATGCTGTACGGAGCGGGTGGGTTAACTGACGTCCTTCCTTTGAGAGCCCCAGGGCTCCCTGAGACATTTTTAAAGGGTTTTTACACACCTGATGACTAACCCTATGGAGTCATGGGCACTCTGGCACAATGGGACCTAGGACTGTGGTGGGCGCTGCCCCCGGTTTACCTCTTTGAAGAAGGGAGCAAATGCTAAGCGGGTAGAGGGGGCCCTGACTTCTGTCTTCTGCAGATGTCTCCCCCACCTCCACTAGGGCGCTCCCCCACCTAGCCATGGCAGGCGTTCAATACGCCTGAGCTTAAAGTCGCATTTTGAAGAGAACATGACTGCTCGCTGAACCTCTGGGAGAGGATAAGATGACCCAGGAGTGTGCAGTGAGGCGAGGGCCCAGCTGGGCTCTAAGGAGTGCTGCCCCCTCAGAGAGGATGGGGGTGGGCCTTGAGGCAGAAGCCGGTTAGGGCACAGGAGGGGCACCTGCCTGGCCGGCTGTGTGCAGCCAGGGAGGTGTGAACAGACACAGCTGTGCACACAGCCACCCGCCCACATGGCCTGTGAGCTGTCCTCATCCCAGCAGCCTCAGAAACCAGAGTAGGCACACATTCATGGTCCCCACGGAGGCCAGGCGTTCCCACAGCCCCACCTCCCATAGCTGCCAGTCCCGCATTCACTGATGCCCTGTCAGGGAAAGTCACACTGGGGCTGCAGTGGGAAGGCCAGCTGTGGGAAAATGGCAGTGAGACCCACGTGAAGGCCCATGGCAGGGGGCTGTGTGCAAAGTGGAATGCCCACAGGAATGCCTCACCACGACACTGGCAGACGGGGCAGGGAGAGGGACCTGGGCCTCACGTGTGTGTGCGTATGTCTGCACAGAGCTAATAGTTTGCTGCAAATGGCGTGTCTGGTGGCCATGCTCTCTGGGCGTCCACAAATGCACAAGCCCGAGGGGCCAAAGGTACAGTTTGTGTCTGGGTACAAATGTCTGTGCATGCCAGTGTGAGGGTGGTATGTTCCTGTCTGTGACTGCATGTCCTATAGCAGAGGAAGGTGGCCTCCAGCCCAGGTGTCTGTGCCCATCAAGGCCGAGTACTGCAGAACCCTTCACTGACCAGCATGTTCTCCTGTGGGTAGAGTACCCACTCCTTGCCCACTGCTGCTGTATCCTCGTCAAGCTCCTGCCTCTGGCCAGGGCCAGGAGCTCTGCGGCTGCAGGTAGCCCCATTTTGAGAAACGGAGAAGGGCTTGGCGACCAGGAGCCGGAAGTAGTGTGGGATTTCCGTGGTGTTGGTAAGCTTCAGGTGGTGGGTGGACACCAGCTCACTGAGCACCTGGTGGCCACAATGGGGCAGCTGGGGATGCATCACCCCCTCTGTCCTCAAGCCTGTGGCTTGGGGTGTGGGAGGAGGACTCAGACTCTGAGAACTGTGCCCTGAAGGGTCTACAGGGACATCTGAGGTCCACGTAAACCCACAGGGCCAGGGGTGCAGCACACTCACCCCAGAACAGGGCTGCTCGGGAAAGAGGTCACTGGCCTGGTGCTGGAATTCCACACCACCATCGTAGTCCAGCTCCACACTCAGCCTGCCGGCAGCAGGTGCAACTGAGCCAGGCGGGGCCTCTGGGGCCTCCTGGATCTCAGCTGCTCACCTGGCCCTGGCAGGCGTTTCCCTGGGCCTCTGCTGGCTTCTCCCTCCCGTTCCGTCCTCCTGCTCCCCGAGCCCTTCTGTCCCCACTGGTACCCTCCCAAGGGACGGTGGGCCTGCAGCGGCCGACCTACTGGGCGGGCCTCACACAGCTGTGCAGGTGCAGCTTCAGGGGTCCCACAGCAAAGTCCTGCAGGCGGCGCCTCCTGCCTGGAAGTTCCCTTTCCACCTGTGGAGCTCAAGCCCATCACTGGCTGTCCCAGGGCTGAGTCGGCAGCATCCATGCAGCCAGGCCCTGAGGCTCACCTCACTGTCCAGGCTCATGAAGCCCAGGGCGTAGCCAACACACTCCACCTTGTGCAGGGCTTCAGGGCCGAGGACCATGGGGGTGAAGGAGACGTAGAGCGTGCTGCTGCCCCCAGCTGGGACCACCTGGCACAGACACAGGCCTCAGTGCTGCCCAATCTGGGCTGTGGGGCAGTGCCCACCCTGCCCAACTCACCACCTGCTGGGGCCTGACACAGAAAAGACGGTCAGAGGGCACCCCGTCGTGCCCCCGCAGGACGACTGAGACAATCTTCGGCAGGGCCCTGGCGCAGGTGCTGTCCTCAGCCTGCCGTCAAGGAGTCCTGAGGTTCACGTGGGCCTGGAAACTCCCAGCCACCAGCCCCAACCCCCGGCCAGTGCCACCCTGCTCACAGATGAGGTGGTTTCGTGGCTGGACCCTGACGCATTGGAGGGACTTGGGGACCAGCAGGAACTGCTGCTCTCAGGGGTCTCAGGGCATAAGAGGACGTTCCCAACTTGGTCCCGCAACGGGAAAGGAGGCCCATAAAACACCAGTAGCTCCACCAGTCGGTCCTCCCTGTCTTCTGGAGCATAGGTCTCCCAGTCCAGGCGGATGTCTGGGGGACACAGTCAGTGAGGAAGGAGCACCGGCTCCTCCCCAGCCTCCAAGGGCCCTGGGAGGCCGCCATTCCCATAACAGGATGGAGGGGGCTTTGCTTCCTCTCCAGAGCCACTTCCTGGCGTTGTTTCAAAAATGTCCACAGACTGTGCCATCTGGCTCTATCATCCCTGGCCCTCCAGGTCCAAGACCAGGCCTTCACATCCCAAAGCAGGAGTCCAGGCCCCCCACGCTCTCCCCACAGCCTCCCCTCCTCTGGCCTATTCGTTGGCCTCCCTGGGCCTCTATCTCCTCCCCTTCAAACATCAGCTCCCCGTCTGCATCTACTTCCTCTCCCTTCCAGGCTGGTCTTTAGGGGCTACATTGTCAACTCTGTCCTGCCAGGATCCTCATATCTGCCTTGGCCTCCATCCTGCTACCCACTTGGCAAAGCCTAACCTTGGATGAACTGAACTGAATGCCTGGGCCCCAATGGATGAAGTCCCCCACTTTCCAAACAGCTTGCCACCCCCATAAACCTGTCCCCAACCTGAACTGTGTCCCCCTCTGCCCTCACTGCAGTTTCCTCCTCATCTGTCCCTGCCAACCTCCATGACACTGTCATGCCTTCTCTGCTCTCCTGACACCTCTGCTGCCTCCCTGACACTCAGATGGCGGTCCCACCTCACTTCCCAGAAGCCCCCAAGTCAGGAAGACCCCGATCTGTCTCCAGGCCTCCACCTCCACCCCTTCTCTCAGGCCCAGCCACATCTCCCAGCTGCTGCCCGGCAGCACTGGAGCAAGAGACCAGGTTCAGCATGGCCACGGCCGGCCAGGTCTCCCCACCTGGTGCTAGCTTCCCTCCACCCAACCTGGGCGGCACCACCTTCTCACTCCCTGCACAGCAAACTTGGGGGACAAACTGTCTGGTGGTTTCCCTGTCCTCAGCTCTTGCCCACTCCCCATCACCATCTGCCTCCCAGCCTGGCCCTGGGGGATTTCTGGGGAACCCACCCGGCCCCACTTCGTAGTTTTTAGGGTCTTCACCTGGCCCCTGTCTCTTACACCCACCAAATCTCTCACCAAGGCCGCCAGTGGCCTCCATGCCCTGATGGGGGCAGTCTCAGTCCAGTAAAGGCAGAGACAGGCACGTGGGGATGAGCTCCAAGGGAGGGAAGGTGGGAGAGCATTTCCAAAGTGAGCAGGGGAGAAGAGCAACACCACAAAAGGCAAAAGAAGGTAGAAAACAACCAAGTAGAATAAACCATGAAATAGGAGGAAGAAATAAATGTAGAGGCTGACTTTTCCTACTAAAAGAGACTTCTAGCTCAGCTTTCTTTTGTTTACAGACACACACCGAACTTGTAAAGGATGAAAATGGAGCGATGGGCAGACTGTAGGCAGGGACCCACATTCAGCCAGGCTGGCTCTGCTGCCACCAGGCGGCAGGACTGTCATGCTGAGGGCCCAGGAGAAAGACTGCGGGTGAGAAGGGCATCTTTGCGAGGGGGATTTGGTTCTCAAACGGATCTAACAGTACAGCAGCTAAAACGTACAGCAAAGCTGCCAGACATGCCAGCAAACTTGATAAAGAAACAAGAGAGTGGTCGGCCTCAATAAGCCCTTCCCAAACTGCACATTCCCAGTGGACAAAAATGAGCAAGAAGAAAGATGGCAGAGAGGCAGGGCTCTCCCTCGGCTGCATATTCCTCAGCATCACCCGAGGAGCTTAAACCACAGTGCCCAGGCCCTGCCCCTTGGGGACTCTGCTTCAGCCTGTCTGGGGTGGCCCAGCCTCAAGATGCCCTGAATCCTCTTCTCCCCAGAGGCCTGAGCTGTCCATTGCTCTTCCTGGGACCAGACACGCTCCATCCCACCCACCACCCCAGGTCCATCGGCTTGTCCTTCCTCCTGGACTCAGTCTGGATGCCAGACCACAGGGAAGCCTGGCCCCTGGAGGCACCCCCAGTGCTCCGGTTTCCCCTGCAGTCACACCTGGTGCGTGCAACACGCTAACAGCTCAGCCAGCCTGTCCCTACCATCAGCACAGTGCCCCCAGCAGAGGCCCTGTTTTCCCACTCCCGTGCACCCCGTGTTCCTTGCATAGCACTCGGATGTCACCCAGGTACTGCTAGCTGATGGATGAGAAAAGGCAAGTGTCTGTCCCTGTGCAAAGTGAACTGACGAGTAGGGCACCTGTGGCCCAGGGACACTGGGATACCCAGGGCTGGACAAGGGCAAGTCCCAT
Source organism: Smutsia gigantea (assembly GCA_032199065.1). Classification (NCBI taxonomy): domain Eukaryota; kingdom Metazoa; phylum Chordata; class Mammalia; order Pholidota; family Manidae; genus Smutsia; species Smutsia gigantea. Next base: position 81,729 of record JAVSCE010019329.1, read on the forward strand.
CCTGAAGGAAGCCAGTGGCCCTGGAAACCCAACTGGCTTGGCCACTCCTCAGCGCTTCCCCAGGGTCCTGGTCACAGGCCATCAGCTTTCTTCAGCCCCATCTCCCTCCCAGCATGGATGCCACATGACATAGCTTGTGGTGAGAGCCCCAGTTTTTCCCAGAGATCTTACCACAGGGGCTGGAGTTATTCAGGCGAAGGGCCCGGGTGACTGTGTCTCCTCCAGAGACCTGTGTGCCGAACCTGGGGGCAGAGACCAGGTTCAGCACAGCCATGGCCAGCTCACCCCTTGTGGGGAGGGCTGATTCAGAGAGGAGGGCTGGGACTGGGGCTCAGGTGGGAGGTGCTCCCCACCCCCGTGGTGGTCTGTCTGTGTCCTGAAGTCACCCAAACCCAGGGTGGTAGGCCTTCCCCACATGCTGGCCAGGGTTGCTCACTGCCCCATAACACCTCCACCCCACCCTCAACTGCACTCACACTGACAACACAGACCCCAACTCATTTGGCATGTGGGGCCCTGGGTCTAGCACTGGCCTCGGGCCACACTGACTATTGGCTGTTTCTGTCCTAAAAGTCCTGAGATGTGTGAGAGTGGCTGGGTTCCCTGAGACCTCTCTCCTCTAGGGCTTCCCTATCCTGGGCTTTCTCGCTGGGTGGCACCAAGTGGGCCTGGGCCAATTGGAGAGCAACAAGTAGACATGGGCAGCCCAGGCTGGCAGCCAGAGGACTTTAAGGGTTAGAGGGTGAGGCTGGGGGCCTACCTGATGGCAGGCTCCTTCTGGAACTGGTCAGTGGTATAGTAGGTAGTCCTCAGGGAGCTAATGGGACAACCCACCACTGCCATGTGCACCGAGATGACTGCTGGAGGCAAGTCTCCCACCTGAAACACACACCTTTGTCACCTGCTGCCACCCGGCTCCCTCTTCCCTCTCTGCAAGGCCTTCCCTCCTCCAGCCAGCCCGGGGTCTCCACAGCTTGCACCCAGCTGGGCCTGGACTTGCTTCCTACTGTCTGAGGCCTACCCCAGGCCCCCAAAAGGCTGGGGCTACCTGCTTCCCTCCCAGCCCAGCACCCAGCCTGCCCTTCTGTCTCTGCTCGCCTGCCTAGGTCCCAGAACTGTACACATCTCCTGGCCTCTTATGGCTCCTTTCGTCAAATTTGTGTCTTTTAAATGGAAAGGACTTTACTATTTCTCTCTGCTAATAAAAAGTAATATTTTAAAATTCAGAATAGAGTGATAATCGCCCACATTCTCCCACCCGCCAGCATGGCTCACTGTCCACACAGACAGGGGTCTGTGCACGTGACACACAGACACGGTGAGTGACAGGACGTAAATGCGTATGCTTGGTTCAGTACTCTCTTCTCTCCTAACACGCGATCACTGCACTAGTAGAGGTTCACAGCGGCATCTGATGGGCTGTGCACGATCCCACTGCATGGGTGCAGCCCCATATTTTTATTTGTATTCCGTCCTCTATCGGCCGATGTGGGTGCTTAGGTTGCTTCCTTCCTCCCCCTTTATTATACACAATGCTGAGAAGAAAAGGAAGCCTGAGAGGAAGGCACTTATTCACATCACCTCGTCTCTCCCTGGGGAGGTGTGCAGTGTGTGCACATTGCAAAAGGACCTCCAAAGGCAGGCATGTCCCAGGCCCATGGTACAGGAGAGCACCCTGCTCCTGCCCTGCCCCACCTGAAGCTTGCTAAACTCACAAAGACAGTATTTCAGTTTTACACTAATTCTCCTCTTTGTTGCAGATGGTGACATATCTTTATGTGTCCACTGGCCATCTATATTTGTCATTCTTGAGTTGCCTATTCAAACCCTTTGCCCACTGGGATGCTTTTGCCCCCAGCCTCCCTGTTGTTAGTTAAGAACTCTCTATATATTTAGGTGACCCACCCTATGCCATACCTAATACCACTTAAAGCAGGAACCTACTTCAATTAACCTGCCCAATATATGAAATAGCTCATGAAAATATATGCAATAAAAGTAGTATACGAAGAAGAAATAACTATCGAGAGATTCAAGATGGCGCCGTGAGAGACAGAGAACTTCTCCCAAAACTACAGATAGTGCAAAAATATAGTTAAAACAACTAACCCTAAAACAGCAACACGAAAGAAAGCTGCACCAGAATTCATACAGACCTCACGAACAGAGCAGACCTCACGAAACAGGGTAACGTACGAAAGCCTGGGACTGCTGAACACCCAGCTCTGGAGGTCTGCTTTGTGAGCGGAAACCTACACTGTGTGGTGCTCTGGAGGATGGGGAGCTGGGACGGGCGAAGTGCTTGAGAAACAGATTCCAGCCGTTTGTGGAGGATGGGATCCACACCCGGCTGCTCTGGGACTAAGGAAAGGCAAACGATCTGACAGGCTTCCTAGCAGTGAGAGAGCTGCTGAAGGAGCGGGGCTTGCACGGGGTTTGCTGCGTGAGAGAAGGTATAAGGGGACAAGGTTGTCTGGGCGTGCTCTGCTCAGCAGATTGGGAACTTTGGGGAATTTCAAGCGCTCCATCCCCCTGGATGGCTACTCAGCTCCGAGGGGCCCCACTGACACGCAGCCTGCTGTGCCTTCCTACTGGCCTGCTGGCACCTGCTCTCAAACCTGCAGTCACTGCGCAGGCGTCAGGACAGTCACAGCTACAATAGCTAGAGATGCAGAGTACAGAGGTTTACACCTGTGTGCTTGGCCGACTGGCTCTCATATGGGAGACAGGCACTGCAGGCAAAATTCAGGAAACAGCTCTTTTCTCCCCCAGGCACCAGCTTTGCTACCCTACTACACCCAAAACTCACTCTAGGGGCTGAGGAGCTCCACAGACTGAAGCTTCTGGGCACTACAGGGCACCACACAGAAATATGAAACGTCAAAAGAACATGGTTAAGACCAAAATCTCACAAACCCCAGAAAAAGGGCCAAATGAAACTTAACTCACCAATCTTCCTGAAAGAGAGTTCAAAATAAAAATCATAAACATGCTTATGGAGGTACAGAAAAATATTCAAGAACTCAGGAACAATTTAAAACAGAGATACAATCATTAAGAAATTCCATATCTGAAATGAAACATACAATGGAGGGATTTAAAAGTAGATTAGATGTAGTAGAAGAGATGGTAAATGCAATAGAAATTAGAGAAGAGGAATACAAAGAAGCTGAGGCTCAGAGAGAAAAAAGAATCTCTAAGAATGAAAGAATATTGAGAGAACTGTGTGACCAATCGAAATGGAACAATATTCACATAATAGGGGTACCAGAAGAAGAAGAGAAAAAGGGATAGAAAGTGTCATTGAGGAGGTAATTGCTGAAAACTTCCCCAATATGGGGAAGATGATAGTCTTTCAAGCCATGGAGATGCACAGATCTCCCAGCACAAGGGACCTGAGGAAGACACATCAAGACATACATAATAATTAAAATGGCAAATATCAAGGATAAAGACAGACTTTTAAAAGAAGCTAGAGAGAGAATACAAAGGAAAACCCATCAGGCTATCATCAGATTTCTCAACAGAAACCTTACAGGCCAGAAAGGGAGTGGCATGATATATTTAATGCAATGAAGTAGAAGGGTCTTGAACCAAGAATACTCTACCTGGCAAGGTTATCATTTAAATTTGAAGGAGGGATTAAACAATTTTCAGATAAGCAAAAGCTGAGAGAATTTACCTCCCACAAAGCACCTCTTCAGTGCATGTTGGAGAGACTCCTATAGATGGAAGTATTCCTATGGCTAAACAGATGTCACCCAAGGGTTGGACAAAGAGTACAGAATATGATTCACAACATACAAAGAATGGAGGAGGAAGAAAAAGGAGGAAAAAAAAAGAATCTTCAGATTGTGTTTGTAATAGCATATGAAGTGAGTTAAATTAGACTGTTAGATCATAAGGGAATTACCCTTGAACCTTTGGTAACCACAAATCAAAAGCCTGCAATGGCAATAAGCACATACCTATGTATAATCACCCTAAATGTAAATGGTCTGAATGCACCAATCAAAAGATGTAGAGTTACTGAATGGATAAAAAAACAAGACCCATCTATATGTTGCCTACAAGAGACTCACTTCAATCCCAAAGACATTCACAGACTGAAAGTAAAGGGATAGAAAAAGATATTTCATGCAACTAATAGGGAGAAAAAAGCAGGAGTTGCAGTACTTGTATCAAACAAAATAGACTTCAAAACAAAGAAAGTCACAAGAGACAAAGGAGAACATTACATAATGATAAAGGGGTCAGTCCAACAAGAGGATATAACTGTTATAAATATCTATGCACCCAACACAGGATCACCTACATATGTGAAACAAATACTAACAGAATTAAAGGGGGAAATAGAATGCAATGCATTCATTTTGGGAGACTTCAACACACCACTCCCTCCAAAGGACAGATAAACCAGACAGAAAATAAGTAGACAGAGGCACTCAACAACATATTAGAACAGATGGACCTAACAGACATCTACAGAACACTCCATCCAAAAGCAACAGGATACATGTTCTTCTCAAGTGCACATGGAACATTTTCAAGAATAGAACATATACTAGGCCACAAAAAGAGCCTCGGTAAATTCAAAAAGATTGAAATTGTACCAACCAGCTTCTCAGACAACAAAGGCATGAGAAATAAAATTACACAAAGAAAATGAAAAAGCCCACAAACACATGGGGGCTTAATAACATGCTTCTAAATAATCAAAAGATCAATGACCAAATAAAAACAGAGATCAAGCAATATATGGAGACAAATGACAAAAATAATTCAACACCGCAAAATCTGTGGGACCCAGTGAAGGCCGTGCTAAGAGGGAAATATATTGCCATAGAGGCCTACCTCAGGAAAGAAGAACAATCCCAAATGAACAGTCTAAACTCACAATTAATGAAACTCGAAAAGGAAGAACAAATGAGACCCTAAGTCAGAAGGAGGGACATAACAAAGATTAAAGTAGAAATAAATAAAATTGAGAAGTATAAAGCAATAGAAAGAATCAATGAAAGCAGGAGCTGGTTCTTCAAGAAAATAAACAAAATAGATAAACCCCTAGCCAGACTTATCAAGAACAAAACAGAGTCTACACACATAAACAGAATCAGAAATGAGAAAAGAAAAATCACTATGGACACCACAGAAATACAAAGAATTATGAGAAAATACTATGAAAAATAATATGGTAACAAACTGGATAACCTAGAAGAAAAGGACAACTTTCTAGAAAAATACAACCTTCTAAGGCTGACCCAGGAAGAAACAGAAAATCCAAAGAGACCAATTATGAGCAAAGAAATTGAATTGGTAATCAAAAACTACCTAAGAACAAAACACCTGAACCAGATGGTTTCACTGCTGAATTTTATCAAACATTTAGTGAAGACCTAATACCCATCCTCCTTAAAGTTTTCCAAAAAGTAGAAGAGGAGGGAATACTCCCAAACTGATTCTATGAAGCCAACATCACTCTAATACCCAAACAAGGCAAAGACACCACAAAAAAAGAAAATTACAGACCAATATCCCTGATGAACACAGATGCAAAAATACTCAACAAAATATTAGCAAAACGAATTCAAAAATACATTAAAAATATCATCCATCATGATCAAGTGGGATTCATCCCAGGGATGCAACGATGGTACAAAGTTCGAAAATCCATCAACATCGTCCACCACATCAACATAAAGAAGGACAAAAACCACATGATCATCTCCATAGATGCTGAAAAAGCATTTGACAAAATTGAACAT
>JAVSCE010019330.1:0-33648 GCA_032199065.1 Smutsia gigantea
AGCCGTTCCCTGAGGAAAACAAGTTCCCGGCCTCCGCTTTCCCAGGAGAAGTCGTTGCGGGTTCTGGGGGCACTGGCTGCAGAGAACGGTGGGCTCAGCCCTGAGGCTGGACGGCGCCTGGCCGTTCCCTGAGCTACTCGGCTCCCTCCGAGGAGACGTGCTTTTCTTACCTATGAAACGGCCGCCATTCGCCCTAGTCTGTGCAGGGCCCTGCGCTGGGCACTGAGGGTGCTAAGCCTTCAGACGTACTCCTTGGCCCCAAGTTGCAGCCTGTGTTCACCTTTCAGCCTCCCCGCTAGACTTGTTTGCTCCTTAAGAGTTAAAGGGATTGAGTTTTAGCCATCTGTGTGCTTGGCATGGAGCTTGACAGATAGTGAGTGCCCAGTAATAGTTCTGGAACGAATGATGAAACCGAGAAGGCCTACCAAGGAGAAATGTGTTTCTGACATTAAATTTGACATTTATTGAGCCTTTTCATTTTGTGTGCCAGACACCACCGTGCTAAGTGCTTAATGTGCAACATCTCATTTAATACTTGTAATGACCCCATTTTTCAGGTGAGGAAATAGAGGCAGAGAGATGAAACAGTTTACTTAAAGTTATACAGCCTGCAAGGCACCCTAAGGCTTGGAGCCCAGAGCCTGTGGTCTTGATCGTTATCAGCTGGGCCTCCAATCTAGGTATTGGGGTGAGGTTTCTGGATTGCAGGGGTGTCCCAAGCCCCCTTGAATTATCATGGGTCTTCCCAGAATGCCTCTTCTCCCACCCTCCAACCCCTTTTTGTTACCTCATATATTTTGACCTGGCCTAACATGTGAGATGTCCAGTACACCCTGAATCACATTTCCCATTTATCCTCTTTAAAGGACCACCCTTTGGAGTCAGAATTTCTGCATCCTTTTAGACTTTTTTGGGGGGGGGGTATATTGTGATTGTGGGAGAAAAAACTATGTGGCCAGATTATGTCATTAGTAATTAAAAAATCACTTGAGAATTAAAATAGTTGACAAAAAAATCATTTAGTGGATTTTGGCATTTCCTGTATAAGAATGATTTAATAACTGGCAATGGAATTTCTATGCATGCAGATTATCAGATGTAAATAATCTTAAAATGGGGCATTGTCAACCTTTAATGTGCATAAAAACCACCTGGGAGTTTTATTAAAATTCAGGTACTGATTTCGTAGGTCAGGGTTATTTCAAAACACTCCCCACGTGATGTTCACCTTGCTAGTGATCTGTGGACCACACTTTGAGTAGTCAGGGGCTAGACCCAGCCTGGAGTAGAGGTATGAAATGTTATTCTTTTTTTTCCTGAGGCAGGTGCCAAGGAGCCAACTAGCCTTTTGCATGCTAGGAGCTGGGGTTAGGGGATTTTTACCAGCTACTACCTCAGCTATGTTAGCAGGAAAAAGGGAGGTAAGAATTTTTGAGAAAATGCCCACTAGAGGTCATTGTTCATCTTACCAAAGACCCAGGCGTTAAAGAAAATGCTTCAACACTTCAGAGAAATCCTAAGGAGCAGAGAGCAAATTTGAGAAACTAACAGAAAAAGTGAGAGTAAGATCAAAATACTATAGTGGTTAGAAATGGACTTTCCAGAAGGGTAAATGTTATTTTTTTAAGGCTTTTCCAGAGGCAGTACTTTTTTTTCCCCAGTTTTCCTGCCTTCTAACTTAAAAAAAAATTTTTTTTTGAAACAGGGTCCTTAAAAAAATAGAAGTAGGTAGTTCCTTGATTTTTCAAGTTCTCAAGGTGATCTGTAGATGATCTGCTCAACTACTGAATCAGAGTTGGGATGCCTCTGTTTGCATCTGTCTCTGTCGCTTGCTGCTGTGACAGAGCAACCTGGTCTATTACAAGTTACCAACAGTCTAAAAGCCTCAGCTTCTCCATCTGAAAATGGGCATACGTGTAGTACTTGCTCCACAGGGTTGGTTGAATGAGCAAGTCGAGGTAAAGGGCTTGGCCTGAATCCTGGTATTTAGTAAATGAGAATTATTATTTGATTGTTGCATACCAAGTCACACTGCTCTTTTGATACAGCACCTTTCTCAGTTGATTGGTTTGTTCATAATCATTACAGGAATGGAGAAACACATTTTCAAACAAATTGCTGGTCAGATTCCATTTCTACTCATTCTGTGAAATGAACCTTTCAAAATTCTGTTGATTAAAGTTTAGAGTGACCTGAAAAGAGGAAAATGTAATTCGATTTTTTAAAACTCCGTTGTGGCTGTTGATGACTGTTACTCCATTTCTCAGGGGATTTGTTCTGTACGTCAAGGATTGGCTGACAGCATATCAAAGGGAGTTTGGAAGAGTATAGTTAACTTCAACTGCAATATTTTTAGAAGATGAAGACTGTGGGTTAAGACTGTGGGTTTTGTACATGTGATGCAGAGGGACTAAGCAATATGCTGTGGTAGGGGTTTTCCCTTAAAAAGGAAAAAGAAGTAGAGGCTGGTCTGTATGGTTAAGTAGTGTTTCTCCTTTCCAGCTCTCAAAGCGAAATTTATTTAGAAAGGGATAGAAATGAAGTCAAATGGGTTCTCAGTTCTCTTGCACTGAGTTAGGTTTCTGAGTTAGCAGGGTTTACTGAGAAAAGCTAACTAAAATACTGCATGACACAAAATATTAAGTCATGGAAGGATTAAAGATGGCGATGTGAGAGGTGAGACACAGGCTTCCTCCTAAAACTGCATATAATACGAAAATATAATTAATACAACTAATCCTGAAAGAGCAACAGGAAAGAGGACTGTGCCAGACTGCATACACCTGGAGAAAAGAGTAGACCTCACAGAACAGAGTAACATACCAAAGCTATGGCCTGGCGGGACCCAAGCCCTTCCCCCACCACAGCTCACCGGTGGGAGGAAGAGAAATGGAGCAAGGAGGGAGTGGAGACCTGGGACTGCTGAATACCTAACTCTGGAGATCTGCTCTGGGAGCACAAACCTACATTTCATGGTGCTTGCATGATATTCTCATGATTACGGGGTTAGAAAGGTAAGACAGGCAGAATTCCTGAAGAGACTGAGATTCCAGCTGCTGTGGAAAGCAGGGATCCATATCTGGCTGCTCTGGGACAAAAGAAAGGCGGGCAGTCTGAGAGACTTCCTAACAAGGAAGCCCTTAGAAAGAGGACTGCTAAAGGGGCAAGGATTGCACAGAGCTTACTGCTCAGGAGAGACAGCAGGTAGACAGAATTGTCCGGGTGCACTCTGCCTAGCAGGTTGGGAGCTTTGCCATATAGACTCGCATATTTAAGGAGGAAAAAGAAATCTTTCTCCTTACACGATCTTCAGGTCCTCCAGCTCCCTGGTTGGCTACACAGGTCCAAGAACCCCCTCTGTGATACGCAGCCTACTGCGCCTTTCTCCCGACCAGCCCCATCTGGCTTGCAAACCGTCAAACTCTACCCTGGTGTTAGCCAGGCCAGAGGGAAGATCTGTCTACAGCAACTACAAACGCAAAGCATAGAGGCTTATACCTGTGTGCTCAGCCCACTGATTCAGGCAGTGGAGACAGGCATAGCAGCCAGGAAGCAGGAAACAGCTCTTTCCAACTCCCAGGCACCAATACCACTCCTCTGTGACCCCCAACATGGCTTCAGGGACTGAGCAGCTCCAGAGAGTACAGCTTCTGGGCACTAGAGGGCGCCATACACAAATATGAAATGCCAAAGGAACCTGGTTCAGAGTAAAATTATTAATACAACTCCTGAGAAAGATTTAAATGTCATCAACCTCATGACTCTCTCTAAAAGGGAGTTCAAAATAAAAATCATTAACAAGCTCATGGAGATAATGGAAAGATATTCAAGAACTCAGGAATGAATTCTGGTCAGAGGTCCGATGGTTGAAGAGCGTAATGGAGGGTATTAAAAGCAGATTGGATATGGTGGAGGAGATGATAAATGGTATAGAAACTAGAGAAGAGGAATACAAAGACGCTGAGGCACAGAGAGAAAAGAGAATCTCTTAAGAATGAAAGAATATTGAGAGAACTGTGTGACTGATCCAAACCGAATAATATTCGCATTATGGGGTACCAGAAGAAGAAGAGAGAGAAAAAGGGATAGAAAGTGTCTTTGAGGAGGTAATTGCTGAAAAATTCCCCAATCTGGGGAAGGAGATAGTCTCTCAGGCCATGGAGATGCACAGATCTCCCAACACAAGGGACCCAAGGAAGACAACACCAAGACATATAGTAATTAAAATGGCAAAGATCAAGGATAAGGACAGACTATTAAAAGCAGCCAGAGAGAGAAATAAGATCACATACAAAGGAAAGCCCATCAGGCTATCATCAGACATCTTAACAGAAACCTTACAAGCCAGAAGGGAATAGCATGATGTATTTAATGCAATGAAGCAGAAAGGCCTTGAACCAAGAATACTTTATCCGGCAAGATTATCATTTAAATTTGAAGGAGGGATTAAACAATTTTCAAATAAGCAAAAGCTGAGAGAATTTACCTCCCACAAACCATCTTTACAGTGTATTTTGAAGGGACTGCTATAGATGGAAGTGTTCCTAAGGTTTAATAGCTGTCACCAGAGGTAATAAAACCACAGTAAAGAAAGTAGAACAGCTAATTACTAAGCAAGTGCAAAATTAAATTAACTATCCCCAAAGTCAATCAAGGAATAGACAAAGAGTACAGAATATGATACCTAATATATAAGGAATGGAGGAGGAAGAAAAACCTTTAGATTGTATTTGTAATAGCATATTAAGTGAGTTAAGTTAGAGTCTTAGTAAGGAAGTTAACCTTGAACCTTTGGTAATCACGAATCTAAAGCCTACAATGGCAATAAGTATATACCTACTGATAATCACCCTAAATGTAAATGGAGGGAATGCACCAATCAAAAGACATAGAGTCACTGAATGGATAAAAAAGCAAGACCCATCTATATGCTGCCTACAAGAGACTCTAAACCCAAAGATATACACAGACTAAAAGTGAAGGGATGGAAAAAGATATGTAACACAACTTAATGGGGAGAAAAAAGCAGGAGTTGCAGTACTTGTATCAGACAAAATAGACTTGAAAACAAAGAAAGTCACAAGAGACAAAGAAGGACATTACATAATGATAAAGGGGTCAATCCAACAAGAAGATATAACCATTATAAATATCTATGTGCCCAACACAGGAGCACCTACATATATGAAACAAATACTAACAGAATTAAAGGGATAAATAGAATGCAATGCATTCATTCTAGGAGACTTCAACACTCCACTCACTCTGAAGGACAGATCAACCAGACAGAAAATAAGTAAGGAGACAGAGGTACTGAACAGCACATTAGAACAGATAGACCTAACAGACATCTACAGAACTCTACACCCAAAAGCAGGGGAATACACATTCTTCTCAAGTGCACGTGGAACAGTTTCAAGAATAGATCATATACTGGGCCACAAAAAGAGCCTTAGTAAATTCAAAAAGATTGAAATTGTACCAACCAGTTTCTCAGACCACAAAGGTATGAAACTAGAAATAAATTATGCAAAGAAAACGAAAAATCCCACCAACACATGGAGGCTTAATAACATGCTCCTAAATAACCAATGGATCAATGACCAAATAAAAACAGACATCAGGCAATATATGGAGACAAATGACAACAATAATTCAACACTGCAAAACCTGTGGGATGCAGTGAAGGCCGTGCTAAGAGCAAAGTATATTGCAATACAGGCCTACCTCTGGAGAGAACAATCCCATATGAGCCGTCTAAACTCACAATTAATGAAACTAGAAAAAGAAGAACAAATGAGGTGCAAAATCAGTAGAAGGAGGGACATAATAAAGATTAGAGCAGACATAAATAAAATCGAGAAGAATAAAACAATAGAAAGAATCAATGAAAGCAAGAGCTGGTTCTTTGAGAAAATAAACAAAATAGATAAATCTCTAGCCAAACTTACCAAAAAAAAAAAGAGAGTCTACTCAAATAAACAGAATCAGAAATGAGAAAGGAAAAATCACTGCGTACACCACAGAAATACAAAGAATTATTAGAGAATACCAAAAAAAATTATATGCTAAGAAGCTTGATAACCTAGAAGAAATGGACAACTTTCTAGAAAAATACAACCTTCCAAGACTGACCCAGAAAGAAACAGAAAATCTAAACAGACCAATTACCAGCAACAAAATTTAACTGGTAATCAAAAACCCACCTATGAACAAAACACCTGGACCAAATGGCTTCACTACTGAGTTTTATCAAACGTTTAGTGAAGACCTAATACCCATCCTTATTAAAGTATTCCAAAGAGTAGAAGAAGAGGGAATACGTCCAAACTCATTTTATGAGGCCAGCATCACTCTAATACCAAAACCAGGCAAATACACCACAAAAAAAGAAAATTACAGACTAATATCCCTGATGAACATAGACACAAAAATGCTCAACAAAATATTAGCAAACCGAATTCAAAAATACGTCAAAAGGATCACCTATCATGATCAGGTAGGATTTATTTCAGGGATGCAAGGATGGTACAACATTCAAAAATCCATCAACATCATCCACCACATCAACAAAAAGAAGGACAAAAACCACATGATCATCTCCATAGGTGCTGAAAAAGCATTTGACAAAATTCAGCATCCATTCATGATAAAAACTCTCAACAAAATGGGTATAGAGGGCAAGTACCTCAACATAATAAAGGCCATATGTGACAAACCAGAACTACATTATACTTAACAGCGAGAAGCTGAAAGCTTTTCCTTTAAGATCGGGAACAAGACAAGGATGCCCACTCTTCCCACTTCTATTCAACATAGTAGTACTGGAGGTCCTAGCCACGGCAATCTGACAACAGAAAGAAACAAAAGGCATCCAGATTGGCAAGGAAGAAGTTAACCTGTCCCTGTTTGCAGATGACATGATATTGTACATAAATAACCCTAAAGAATCCACTCCAAACTACTAGATCTAATATCTGAATTCTGCAAAGTTGCAGGATACAAAATTAATACGCAGAAATCTGTGGTATTCCTATACACTAACAATGAACTAGCAGAGAGCAAAATGAGGAAAACAATTCCTTTCGCAGTTGCATCAAAAAGAATAAAATACCTGGGAATAAACCTAACCAAGGAAGTGAACGACCTATACTCTGAAAACTACAAGACACTCATGAGAGAAATTAAAGAAGATACCAGTAAATGGAAACATCCTTGCTCATGGATAGGAAGAATAAATATTGTCAAAATGGCCATCCTGCCTAAAGCAATCTACAGATTCAATGCAATCCCTATCAAAATACCAACAGCATTTTTCAACGTTCTAGAGACAATCGTCCTAAAATTCATATGGAACCACAAAAGACCCCAAATAGCCAAAGCAATCCTGAGAAGGAAGAATAAAGCTGGGGGGATTATGCTCCCTAACTTCAAGCTCTACTACAAAGCCACGGTAATCAATACAATTTGGTACTGGCACAAGAACAGACCATAGACCAATGGAACAGACTAGGGAGCCCTGATATAAACCTAACCATATATAGTCAATTAGTATATGATAAAGGTGCCATGGACATACAATGGGGAAATGACAGCCTTTTCAACAGCTGGTGTTGGCAAAACTGGACAGCTACATGCAAGAGAATGAAAGTGCATTATTGTTTAACCCCATACACAAAAGTAAACTCGAAATGGATCAAGGACCCAAATGTAAGTCATGAAACCATAAAACTCTTAGAAGACAACATAGGCAAAAATCTGAATATAAGCATGAGTGACTTCTTCCTGGACTCATCTCCTTGAGCAAGGGAAACAAAAGCAAAAATGAACTCATGGGACTACATCAAACTGAAAAGTTTCTGTATGGCAAAGGACACCATCAACAGAACAAAAAGGCATCCTACAGTATAGGAGAATATATTTGTAAATGACATATACGACAAGCGGTTAACATCCAAAATATATAAAGAACTTACATGCCTCTACACCCAAAAAGCAAATAACCCGATTAAAAAATGGGCAGAGGCTATGAAGAGACAGTTCTCCAAAGAAGAAATTCAGATGGTCAACAGGCACATGAAAAGATGCTCCACATCACTAATCATCAGGGAAATGCAAATTAAAACCACAATGAGATATCACCTCACACCAGTAAGGATGGCCAGATCGAAAAGACTAGGAACAACAAACGCTGGTGAGGATGCAGAGAAAGGGTAACCCTCCTATACTGCTGGTGGGAATGTAAGCTAGTTCAACCATTGTGGAAAGCAATATGGAGGTTCCTCAAAAACTAAAACTGGAAATACCATTTGACCCAGGAATCCCACTCCTTGGAATTTACCCAAAGAATACAACTTCTCAGATTCAAAAAAACATATGCACCCCTATGTTTATTGCAGCACGTTTTACAATAGCCAAGATATGGAAGCAACCTAAGTGTCCATCAGTAGATGAATGGATAAAGAAGAGGTGGTACATATACACAATGGAATACTATTCAGCCATAAGAAAGAAACAAATCCTACCGTTTGCAACAACATGAATGGAGCTGGAGGATATTATGCTCAGTAAAATAAGCCAGGCAGAGAAAGACAAGTGCCAAATGATTTCCCTCATTTGTGGAGTATAACAGTGAAGCAAAACTGAAGGAACAAAATAGCAGCAGACTCACAGACTCCAAGAAGGAACTAGTGGTTACCAAAGGGGAGGGGTGTGGGAGGGCGGTTGGGGAGGGTGGGAGAAGGGGATTGAGGGGTATTATGTTTAGTACACATGGTGTGAGGGATCAAGGGAAAACTGTGTAGCACAGAGAAGGCAAACAGTGAATCTGTGGCATCTTACTACATCCAAGGACAGTGACTGCATTGGGGTATGGGTGGGCACTTGATAATATGGGTAAATGTAGTAACCACATTGTTTTTTAATGTGAAATCTTCATAAGAGTGTATATCAATAATACCTTAATAAAAAAATAAAACAACAACAAAAAATTAAGTCATGAAGCTGTGAACGGGGACAGGATTGGCAGTGTGGAGATATCAGATGAATTCAAGGGATTTGGAGGCCAGGGAAACATTGCCAGTTTCCTGTGTTCTTTGATAATTTAACAAGTTTTAAAATGTTTTGCTCTTTACCAACCAGTCTGTCTCTAAGTCATTTTTCTCTTCTTGCACTTTAAGAATTCAAGAGAGTCTGAGCCTGTTCAACACTTTGCATAGTAATTTCCTCAACCAGATACCCAATTTTACTGTTGACAAGTTCTCCCTTCCACAAATACCAGGATGCGAACAGGATTCAGTCAAGCTATTTGCCACTTCATAACAAGGGTCATCTTTCCTCCACTGGCCAATAACAGAGAAGGCTGGTGAGGAAACTGGCTTCACCTCCCTGAGCTTCCCTCTGCATCTGGCCTCACAGGTCTTATGTGCCTCAGCAGCTCCTCATACCTTCAAACTGATATCTAAAAGAATTTATTTAGCATTTCTTGTTGGTCTTGTCGAGATACTTTTCTGCAGTAAACTGTATCATCATTGAAGAAGTCTTAGCAGAATTTTCAGTGTATTATATATATCTGTCAGTTAATTGCTCCATCAGTTAATTGGTTTCTGGGTTTTGCTGTTTCCCAGGCATTCCAGAAACAGGAACTACAAAGCTGAATTTGCGTCATGCCGGTTGGAGGCTGTACCATTGGAGTTTGGGGACTATCACCCGCTGAAACCCATAACTGTAAGTTTTGTCAAGGTCCTCTCTAAACAATACTCGTATCAGACAATATTCCTGGGTCTTTTCCATTTTGCCAGTGGTAGCTGCTGTTGCATATTTAAGTCAACCACTGTGTTGCCTGCCCCCATTTTTTGAGACGTTGCCTTCCCGTCATTTTTATTCTCCCCTTTCTCCTATTAGGTTGTCATGAGTGTGAGATGCCTTTGTTCCTGATTTGGAGATGTGAACATAGTAAATCTTCTTAACTTGCCTACTTGGAATATTCAGAGTCACTGTAACTACCGGTATATGGTATTGTCCTAAATAGCCTCTTAGTCTATCCATAAGTTTATTTTAAAAAACAAAACAAAAAGCTGGCAGGGGATGTAGATGGCCCTTCTCTTCTGGGTTGGCACTCTTATTAGCAAGTAGTAGGGGAAATGTGGTTGCCATCATGGGTGGAGAGGAGGAAGGAAGGCAGATGCCAGTGGAGAGCAAGGAAAAGAAGTTTCTTAGTGGCAGAGAACCTGAGAACATCACATGTAATTACATAAAGCAAGAAGTCACGAGACCGAGCTTCGGCCTCCCAGGACCTCTTAAGTGCACATGGGCTCCTGCAGCTGTAACTGACCCCCCGGTGAGCTGAATCCTTCTCAGGAACTCACCCCGCATGTGGAAACAGACTAACTGCAGCAGCTCACATCCTGCTGTCTTAGCCTCAGCACAGCAGGGGGATTCTCTTCTCCAGCAGTTTTCATTTGCTCAGTCATGTTATTTCACTCCCTGAACCAACTCTGTGATGGAGCATAGAATATGGCCTAGTGCCCACCCTGGGACCATAAGCAGAGTCTACCCCACTGGGCCTAAGGGAGCTGAGAGTCAGGGAGGGCTGCTTTCCCAAAGAAAATTTGGACTTTTGAGCTTGGGAGGTGAAGGAGTAGGTGCCAGGAAGACGAAAACAACAAATGTGTGTCTGTAGGAGGCACTTCACTCAGTCACCTGGGGTTAGTGTGAGACCCTTCAGGTTTAGGGTAAAGTCTTCAGTAGGACTGCCCTCACTCCAGACACCAGCCACAACTTTAGGGGTCCCCAGGCCACCCTCTCTCTGACCAACTGGCTAGAAGTCCAAGGGTTTCCTGAGACCCCCTTCAGGTTTAATAATTTGCTAAAACAAGTCGCAGAATTCAGAGTTCTATACTTGTGCTTACAGTTTTCTTATAAAAGACACGAATGATGACGGGACAAGAGACACATAGGGCGAAGGTCTTGAACATACAGCTCCCGTGCCCTCTGCCTGTGGAATCAGGGTGCACCCCCTCCCAGCACATCGTGTGTTCACTATCTAGGAAACTCCACTGAGCTTCGGTGTCCGGAGACTTCCTGAGGTTTCATTCCATAGGCATGATTGATTGAGTCCTGCGACATGTGACTGAACTTGATCTACAGCCTCCCCTCCCCTCCCTTGAGGTCACGTGGCCCAAGGCCCCTGCCCTCTGATCATGTGGTTGGTCTTGTGACCAGTGCCCTTGCTGGATCATCTCATTAGCATAAACTCAGCTGTGATCTGGAGGATCCTGGATGATGGATGTTCTAGGGTCTTCTTTCTAGGAGGGGAAAGATGCCCTTTTATCCAACACTCCTTCATTCTGCTCTGTCCTGTCCTTCTCTCTCTGTGCAGAGATTGGTTTTCTCTGCTTCCCTATGGACACATGTCCAAAGTGTCCCTCACTGTCCCTCAGCTGCTGGCCTCTGGGCTTTCAAAGCATCCTCATTTAAAAAGCAGAGGAACCTAAATAGTCCTCCTGGACACCAATTATAAATTTTCAGCAGAAACTCTTGTTGGATCCTCTTGGCTCAGGGGTTCACCCCTCGTCTGGTCATCTGAAGTTGGGAAGAGATGGGTCCGGTGGAAGAAAAATAGGACATCACCCTCCATATCCCCTCTATGCCTCAGCACATACACCAGCATGTGGCTTTGGGAGAAGTTCTCCAAAAAGGAAGGATGTTTTCATTCTCCAGTACTAAAAGGAAGAGATGTTCCTTCCTTTCTGGGGTCCTTCTGGGCATTCCCTGCATTGTAGTGTGCAGAGCCACTGGGACTGTCCTTAAAATAGGATGACCCTGGGATTTTTGGTAACCTGGTTCATTATGCCACCTTACAGATTACCTGCTGATTTGTTGAGATGCAAATTCTGATGCAGTGGATCAGAGGAAGAGCTTGAGATATGCATTTTTGCTGAGTTCCCGGGTGATGCGGCTGCTGCTTGTCCAGGGGCCACAGTTTGAGCAAAAAGGCCCTATAGGAATGTGGTTGACATTACCACCTTCTAAATTGCTATGGCCCCGTCTCTTCCCTCCTGACTCCACCTTCCCTTCCTCAACAGTTGGGATTCTGAATCATGTCAGCTTGTCACAAAAAATAAGTGTCCCCGCTGCAAAGGACTGGTCAGTGTAGCTCAATGGGACGAGGGGAAACCCGTTGGGAGTGCTTCACTGGGAAAAGTCAGAGATTGCCATTTGACCTCCACAAATTTCTCCAAAGGTCACAGAGTCAAAGATGAAGAAAGTGAGCCGGAAAGGAAGCACCTCCTCCACGTCCTCTTCATCCTCCAGCTCCATGGTGGACCCACTGAGCAGCGTCCTGGATGGGACCGACCCCCTTTCCATGTTCGCAGCCACTGCTGACCCTGCAGCCATGGCGGCTGCCATGGTGAGTGGCCGTCCTGTGGGTAGAGGGGTGGAAGTTTTCATTTATTTGTTTTTAACTTGCACACGTCACACATGAGTGCATTGTGGTTGTCACAGTTCAGATAGTCCAGATGTTCACAGGGTTCAGCCCCTGCCAGAGAGAGGCTGGGACAGATCCTCAAAGCATTTCCTCTCTTTTTTCAAGCATTTTAAAATTGATTCTTAGTTTTAATTTCACTCTTTTTATAATTCTTTCTTTTGGATTATTCTTATGTAATCACATAAATAATTCACTAGTTTTTCATGTCAAACACTGAAGATGAAGTCTTCCCTCCTGTTCACCAGCCTGGAGGTGGTCCATGCTGTATTTTCTATAACTTTGTATTTTTATAGATATGTATGACAGCAATTTCTGAGCATTGACACATGTACTCATATAAATAACATTAATAATAGTGTCAGCTTACTGCGCAGCAGGTGATTTCTAAGTGCATCCAGATTAGTTGCCATACAGTCTTGTCAGAGATACATGAGAATCCTCAGCTAAAGAGGCACATGTGGAGGAAGATGTTAAGTAACACCTGAGCTGAAATTCAAACCCACTTGATCTGACTTCAGAATCCACACTCTCAGCTGTCTTTCTGTGCTGGCATTGCATTAATCTGTATTTTTTTTTAACATAAATTGAACTATATTAATATATATATTTTTTAATTTGACAATATGTCTTAGAGAACTTCCCATATTAGAACACATAGAACCACCTTCTTATTTTGAACAGCTGTGTCACATCCTGAAGAATGTCCATACTTTAATTCACCATTCTGCTTCCATTGTAGATGTAGACTGTTTCTGGTATTTCTCTGTTGCTGGTGTAGACAGTGATGTATTGGCCCTTGAAAGTACATACATCTTGGTGAATAGGTGCAAGTACTTCTGCAGGGTAACTTCTTAGAAGTGCATTACTGGGTTAAGGCAGTGTATATTTAAGGTTTTGATGGCTACTGCCAAATTGTTCTCCAAAAAGGTTTTGCCAGTTTATACCCCCACCAGCAATATTTCAGAGTGCCTGTCTCCTTGCATCTTTGCCAACTGGATATTATCTGTCATTTTAACTCTGCCATTTTGATCACTGAAAATGGTCTCTTTGAGTTTGCCTTTCCTTGATTCATAATGAGTTTGGACATCTTTTCATGTTTATTGGCCTGAATGTGAATTGGCCTGAAAATTTTATCATAGTAAACCTTTAGGCAGGTCTGTTCTATTCTACAGGGAGGGACTGTCTGCCTTCTGCTTATACTTTTATTTATTTGGTTTGATTTATTTTTTATTGAAGTGTAGTTGATATGTAAGTATACAACACAGTGGTTTACCAGTTACCCACACTATTAATCCTCACCCCAACTAGTGCGCTTACTATCTGTCAACATAGGAAGATGTTACAGAATCATTGACTGTATTCCTCCTGCTCTACTATCATTCCTGTGACCAACTTATATTATGATTGAGAATTTTGTGCCCTTTTATCCCCCCTGGTAACCACCAGTCACTTCTCAGTGTCTGAGTATATTACTGTTTTATCCATTTTGTTTTGTTTTGTTTTTAGATCCTACCAATAAGTGAAATCATATGGTATTTATCTTTCTTCTCCTGGCTTATTTCACTGAGCATAATCCCCTCTAGGTCCATCCATGTTGTTGCAAATGGTAGGGTTTCTTTCTTTTTTATGGCTGAATGATATTCCACTGTGTATGTGTACCACCTCTTCTTCATCCATTCATCTACTGATGGACACTTAGGTTGCTTCCATTTCTTGGCTATTGTAAATAATGTGGCAATAAACATAGGGGTGCATATGTCTTTTTGAGTGAGGGATTTTGTTTGGGTATATTCCTAGGAGTGGAATTACTGAGTTGTGTGGTCTTTCTATTTTTCGGTCTCTGAGGAACCTTCTTACTGCCGTCACTGGCTGCATGGCCCACACTCCCACCAACAGTGTAGGAGGCTCCCCCTTTATACTTTAATTTTTTTAGCTTTACTGAGGTATAATTGACAAAATTGTAAGACAAAGTGTACAGTGTTTCAATTTGACGTACCTATACCTTGTGAATGGAAGGGATTTCCCTCCATCGAGTTAATTAGCACAGCCATCACCTCACCTGTTTACCTTTTTTTTTTTTTTAATGAGAACATTTAAGTGTTCCTCTCCTAGCAAATGTACAATCCTGTGGTCACTCTGTTTGCTGGTACTTCTTTTTTTAAAGCTCCAAATGCTGCTGCTGCTGAAGAGATTGTCTTGCCTTTCCTTAGGACAGCTCCAGAAAGAAACGTGACAGTGATGATAGCTCTGTCGTGGGGTCTGACTTTGAGCCTTGGGCCAGCAAACGCGGAGAAATCCTCGCCCGGTACACCACCACAGAAAAGCTGTCTATCGTGAGTATAGGACACTTTCCTCCAGGGGCTACTTCAGATTCAGTTGTCAATTTTTTTTTGTTATTTTGATGTGCACCCCATTCCAAGGTGTGGGTTTTTCCGCCCCACCAAGCAATTCCCCGACACCAGCCGGGGGTCCTACAGTTCAACTCAAGTCTGACCCTGTCTACCTGGAGATGGCATCAGACCCCACAGGTTGTGGGCTCAGGCCCACAGAACTGCCCTCCTCTTCACAGCCAGTCACAAGACCAAGTTGTTACCCATGCTTCCAAATGACTGCAGATCGGAAGTTCTCACCACCCTGTCGGATCAGTTAATTTGCTAGAGTGGTTCATAGAACTAAGGAAACCAGTTTACTCACTAGATGACCAGCTTACTACAAAGGATAGGAATCAACAGCCAGATGAAAAAACCTGTAAAGTGAGGTCCCAAACAAAAGAGCTCTTGTCCCTGTGGATTTTGGGGTCCAGAATGGTGGCACATGGATGCTTTCCGGTATCCCCATCTGGGAGCTCTCTGAGTTTGAGTTTTTATGGAAGCTTCATTATATAGGTCTGGTTGATTGAATCACTGACCATTCGCTGTTGGACTCTTACCTCCAGCACCTCCCCTCCCCAGAGGTTGGGGGCAGGACTGAAAGTTCAGACGCTTTAGTCATATGGTTGGCTTCACTGGCACCCAGCCCCCACCCTTTGGTGTGGTCCAAAAGTCACCTTGTTAACATAACAAAAGACAGCTTGTCCTCATCACCGGAAAGTCTGAGGGATTTAGGAGCCCCACTGGGAGCAGGGAAGACGAATCCGTATTTCTTACACATCACAGCATTGCAGTTATGGAAGTAGAGCTCCTAGGCCTTGTAAGTCTCATGTTCACTGCCAGTGTTGGTTGGGAGGAAACGTGCTGATTGGCTTCTCGGAATCAGGGATGTAGCACAGGTCAGAGAGAATTGCACAGGGAGCCCGATTCTGGGGCGTTTGAATTGCAACGTGAGGAGAGCACCCTGGAGATGGTTTACTTCGTCCTGTTGTTCAGTGAGTCCCACTCAGCCAGCTTCTTCCAGGGCAGGAAGTTCATGGTTTCCCTGAGTGCCGCTAGGTGAAGTCATTGGCTCGTGCCCAGGGACATACATGAGAGACGGTGGGGCTCACCCTCTACTTGGCAAGTTGCTTACAGAATGAAAGGCTCAGGGGAGCTGAGACCAACTCGGGAAGGCAGGTGAGTGCCTGTGTTACTGAGGACGAGGCTCAGTTGCTTAGAACCGGAGGCCTTCCTGATGGTGATACCATTACCTGTGACATATTTTAGGTAACACGTATCTCTCTTGCCACAGAAAGGAAGTCAGAAGTGGGTAGCCCAGGGCTTGTATGGCAGCTCCACAGGCATCAGGGACCTGGCTCCTTCTGTCTTGCTGCTCTGCCAGGGTCAGTGTCACCTCATGTCCAGGTTGTTAGGAGGAATGGGGAAGGGAGAATGCGCCTTCTCTCACCTCTGGCGACTTCCGGAGTCCCCCTCCATCGATGCGAGGGAAGCTGGGAAACGTGGCGCAGTGCCCATCAGAAGTCGGGACTGTGAGCGCAGAGGAAGGGGTGAGCTCGGCAGGCAGCCAGGAAGGCTCTGCCACAACCTCTCCTCTCCTCCATTCTCCCAGGGTTGTACTGGACAGAACAGGCAAAATTACTGGACTATTAAATTTTTTCTTATTTTCTGAATGCACTGAGTTAATTTAGAGTGTGATTCTTAACCAGGAGTAATTTTACCCCTTGGGGGACGTGCGACAATGTCTGGAGATGATTTTGGTTGTCACAGCTGTGGAGTGGCTACTGGCATCTAGTGGGTAGGGTCCAGGGATACTAGTCAGCACAGGATGGCCCCTGATGACAGAATCTTCAAGCCCCATAGGTCAGTTGTGCCAGGTTGTGAAACCCTCACTTAGAGTCAGCTAAATGCTGTCATGTGACCCTCATTGTCCTCAACATTTTGATACATGTTGGTTCACTTTAGGGGTCCTGAGCTGAGCAGAAATTTGAATCACCAGTAGTTTCCGGTGAGCTGTATTTTCCTCCTTTGAATAAACATTTGTGTTTTTTATTTGGGTCAGTAAATGGCTTTGTTAGAAAATGATGTGTCATATCGCCTTAATGCTGCTTGGATAATTTAAGTATGTTATATAAGTTTTTTTTGTGACAGCATACAGTAAGTTTTAAAAAATACTAGCACGTTTTTTTTTTTTGCCTCTGCAGAATCTGTTCATGGGATCTGAAAAAGGTGAGTTTTTACTGTTGTTACTGTTTTGATGAGGAATTTTCCCATTCCTTTAATATAATTTTACAAGGAAAAACATGCAGTATCCAATCCTGGTGTTTACTTCAGTTGAAGCTGTTATTTTCTAGATGATGTGTAGACTTAGTAGAATTGAAATACATAGATAATGAATGAAAAAAAAGAGTAAAGAGGTTACTGGGAGTAAAACAAGCTCAGTGCTTGGTTTTAGGGTTACAGAGCAATAGTCTCCCGTCTAAGTGCCTCCTTGTCTGTTGGGGAACAGTTGTAATTCCTCTTTTTAGAGATCCATCCTTTGCCTTCTTTATTCCTTGTGAAAACAGACACACTGGGGAGGGGAGTCCGGCAGGCTTAACAGCCACTGGTGCCTGAACACAGCAGTTCTCAATTTCTTCTGACAAGACACAGGGCCAGAAGCTGTGGACCAGGGTGTCTCAAACTAGCTGTGCAGAAGGGTCACCTGAAGAACAAATTTTATACCTTTTATACAAATACCACTGGGCCCCACTCTTATCTGTTAAAGGAATCTTAGGAATAGGACCCAGGAATTCCTTGCGGAAGCTCCAGGTGATTCTGAAGCGACTGACGTAGATCATATACCAGTGGGGTGCAGAGGAGCACAGCTGCGGCCTAGGTGCCAGTCACTGGTGTGGCAGCTGCAGTTGCCCCCCATTCCCTGCTGACTGAGACAGCACGTTGGAAATCAGAGAATGAGCACCTTTGTTACAGACATAACGTTGATGCCAAACCATAAGAACTGTGTTATACCATTGCAAAAAGTCTGACGATAATCACTTGCTGGTGAGATTGTAGAGCAACAGGAACTCTCATAAGCTGCCAGTGGTACTGTAAAATGATGCAACCATAGCACTTTTGCATTATCTACCAAACCTGAAGATGGGCCAACCCTTTGACCCAGCAGTTCCATTACTAGGATATACCCTAAATCAGAAATTGGCAGATTATGTCCTGCAGGCCAAATCTGGCTCACTGTTTGATTTTGTAAATAAAGTTTTATTGGAACACAGCCATGCCAATTTGTTTACACATTGTCTGTGGCTGCTTTTGTGCTATAATGGCAGAGTGGAGTAGTATAGAGACTCTGACTCATAAAACCTAAAATATTTATATATGGCCCTTTTATAGAAAGCATTTTTCCAACTCTGCCCAAATCCGTGTTTCTTAAAGTGTGGTCTCCAAGGACCAGGAGCAGTGACATCACCTGGGAGCTCATTAGAAATATAGTGTCAGGCTTTGTCAGAGCCCCTGAAAATCAGAATCTGCATGTTAACTCACCTGTGATTCCTGTAAAAGTTGGAGAAGCACCGCCCTGAAGAAGCACATGCATGTATGAAGCAGGGGACATGCACAGAAGTGTTCACAGAAGCGTTCTTCACAGTAGCCCCAGCCAGGAAACAACCCAGACATCCAGCGACAGAAGAATAAAAAATGGATTGTGGTGTATTCACACAGTGGGAAATACTAGCAGCAGTGAAACTGGGTACCCTGCAGCTCTGTGTGACTTCACAGGTCAATGTCATGAACTAACATCGGTAGTGAATGAGCAAAACAGTAGGGTGGCGGTTCCAAAGCTTTATAATTATCTGTTGAAATGTACATATATGTTGATAGTCAGTGACCTCAATGGAGAGGGTGAGGACTTGATAATATCAGTAAATGCTGAACCACTGTGTTATGTATTTGAAACCATCGTGAGATTGTATATCAATGATACTTAAAAAAAATACATAATACATATATGCACTGTTGTACATGTATTTGAAAGTGAAGTTTTGAAAAAACAGAAACAAGGTAAAAAAAAAACATTGTTTGGCAACTTCTTAATTTTACTGGGTGTCAGTAATTGCCTAACTGTGCCGTGCTCTTTGCTGGTCCCAGAGAGGTCTGTGGGTTAACGCCAAAGCCGAGAAACCAGCGCTTGAAAGAATATGCTTTAGTTCCTGAGGCTGAGTACAGTAGGGGACCTCAGACTCTACAACAGAAGCCCCCTTAAGATGGGGCAAAGATTCTGAAATGGGAGACCCAGGAGAGCAATAGCCAGCTTTGCCTGGTGGCTGGCCCACGGCCAGGAGTCCTTTCTTTCGTCTCTCCGCCAGTCGCTGCCCATGGAAAGAATTGTGTTGACAGGTGATGGAAGGAGGCACAGCTAGTCCTGTAATTTGCTTGAAGAGAAGGCTTTGAAGCCCTAGTGTTTCCACCTCTGGGCAGACAGGGAGATGGTTGTTTTGCTAGCATAAGCATACAACACTTCTGCAGTGTCATATGGGCCTTTTGTTTTGAGGAAGCCTTTTGTGGAAGACAATTAAATGAGGGATTTTTGGTATCCTTATCCAGATCGCCTTTCTTTAGGAATAAACAATGCAGTGGAAAGTTTGTAAATAAAAACCTTTTTGAGGCTGACTCCCCGAGCTCCCAGGGCAGCTTCTAAACTGAAACGCTTCCAGTAGAACTTTGGTTATATAAGGATGTTGCTTTCAAAACCTCAGAGTTTTCTGTAAGGAAATTGTTCCCTGCTCTCTGTATTCATGATGAAGTGCAGAGTGAAAGATGCCTTCCTTTGGGGTGTTGGTGACAGAGGAACCACCTGTGTGACATGAATCCGTTGTGTTTAGGCAAAGCTGGGAGTGCCACACCCGCAATGTCGGAGAAGGTTCGGACCAGGCTGGAGGAGTTGGATGACTTTGAGGAGGTGAGCAAGTTGTTTTCTGAATGCAGGGAGGGGTGACATTTGTGTTTCTTCTGCCAAGTGACATCAATCTCAGTGACTGCTCTTTGATTAATTCTTGAGCAGTGCATTGTGCTCGGTCCTCCTGGGGCACCAACTGATGCAGGGACAGATGCCAATGGTGCACTTGGCCAGGCTCGCAGGAGCCCGCCTTGGGCTGGTGTTCTGAAGGCATCTTTTCTCACTGCAATGCCTGAGCAAAGCCGGGTCGTCTGAGGACAGGGGCCGCTGTACGAGCCAACTGGAGCCATCTCCCTGGGGTGCCGCCTTACCTGGTATACCAGTCATACTTTGCTTCAGAGGCCGCACACGACTGCTCTGCCGGCTGGACATGGCCCACAGGAATCTTTTAAATGGCCTGCATTTGCTTTTAAAAAACATGACTCATTTACCAACTCTTTTTAAAAACTACATTTAACATAGGAATCCAGATTTCTAGCTTGTCTTGAATTCTACCTGATTGAAGAATAAATAGTAGAATAAATTCTTGCATTTAACCAGGGCAGGCACCACTGAGGTTGCACAGCCTTTGCTGTCCTGATTGACTCATAAACATTACTGGCCCCTTGAGACAGGTGAGATTGCGCCTTCTGAATTATCGTTCAGAGAGGCAGCGTAGAGTGGTGGGTAAGAAGGTAAGCTGGAGCCAAACTGCCTAGATTTGAATCCCAGCTCTACCATTTGGTAATTCTGTGATTTTGGGCAAGGTGATTAACAGCTCTGTGCCTCAGTTTACTTATCTGTAAAATGGGGATGCTACATAGTCCATGCTTTGGATTGCTACAGGGACTAAAAGAGTTAATGTATAGGAAATGATTAGACCACAGATGTTACGTGCTCTTTAAGTGTTGTGTTAGTTGCTGTCACCATCATTATCTTGAGTCTAGAGGCCTTAGCTTGGCTGCAGAGCCAAAGGAAGGGTCACTTTTGACTGCCTCAGCCCAGAAGAGACATAAGCCACTCTGCTCACAGCCCATTCGTCCAAACTGTCACATGGCTTCTCCTACCGTAAAGGATCAGGGAGGACCCTGTTTCACAGTTTGTGTGACTAGCTGGGATCAGTCCAAATATCCTGAACCTTCTACTTGTGTTTCTTCACTTTGGATTCCAGAGCATGTTCATAGAAAAGAGATTTAGTTCCTGGCCTCCTTGTATGTGTTAGCATGGCCCTCATTCCTCTGAGCTGTGAAAACAACATCTTGACAATAGCCAAGGATGAATGAGCCTGTACTGCGTGCCAGGGGCCATGCTGTCTTTATGTATATATTGTCATTCCGTCCATGCGATGATCTTGCTGTCTTCTGCCGTGGGTTTTTGCTGTGGTCTGCTCTCTGTCCCGAATGCTCTCTCCCTGGTCTAGTTAGCCCCACTTCCCCCTTGCCTAGTTAACACCTGGACTCCACCTAGCATTTGTCCCCAGCATCACTTCCGCCAGGAAACTGCTCTTGATCACCAATTCTAAGTCCATTCCTTTGTGCTCCATATTTCTTGCATTCTAAAATGAACCTTTCCACCCACATTCGAATATCCCCCAGATTGGGCTCTTGGTGCGTGTCAGCGATCAGCACTTTTTCTTCCTTAATGTTACGTGACGCAGTGAACTGTGATGTGTGTCCTCATAGAATTGTTTCCTCCCGAGCATTTACCTCACTTTGTAGTAATGTCCATCCCATCCTCTGTACCTTAAACTCTATCAGTGCAGAAATGATGCCTTTTTGCCCACCTTTGTATCTCGAGCATCTGGTGTACATGCCTTGCACACAGTAGGCCCCAGTAACTATTCGTAGAATAAAGTAAATCCTGTAACTGTAAGTCCTGTTACCACTGTTCACAGGTGAGGCTCAGGGAGGAAAACAGCTCACCCAGAATCATGCAGCTAGAAAGTGGCCGAGCTGGGAGTTGACTTAGGTCTGACTCGCCTCTCAGGCTGTTTCTCCGTCCCTAGACTCTGCCTGTCTTTCCAGAAAGCTCAGCCTTTGATCACAAGACAAAAACTATCAATCCTAGTTGGGGTGTGAGGAAAACTTAGAAAGTGAAGCTCAGCCAGTACTCAGTATTGTTCGTGGGGTTGATGGTCAGACAATGATTCTCCTTTTGTGTTTACGTCTTCCCACTTTTTGCCCACAGGGATCCCAAAAGGAACTGCTGAATTTGACTCAGCAGGATTACGTGAACCGCATAGAGGAGCTCAACCAGTCACTGAAGGATGCCTGGGCCTCCGATCAGAAAGTGAAGGCTCTAAAAATAGTCATCCAGGTCAGATCTAGTGATTTTTTTTCTCTAGAATTTCTTATGTAAAACTGCCCTGTAGAGAATTGGTTTTCAGAGGCCTGTCTTCAGGGCGTTACCCTATTTTTTTCATCTGCTCCATTTTAACATACTTGCTGGGAAAGGCCATGATTATGAATCTGTGTTTCTTGAGATGGCTAATCCCAGGGCCCCCATGTAGAGCTGCACACAGGCTATGCACTGCACGATTCCAGGAAATTCACCCTAGATTACAGAATTAACGAAACCCCCTAGGTTGTACAGCTCTTTGGCTCTGGTACAGCCCCTGACACATTTATAATTTGTATCGACTAGACTGACCAACTGTCTTTTGGGTTTCCTTAACCAGATTTTCTTTGTATCTTTGGGGCTAATGGTTGTGTGTCTCTGATATATGCATTCTGGAGTCATATTCCGCATAATTGTGTGACAAAGAAAGCATGTTTATGACAGGGGAGGCACATTAGTTGAATCCTCTTTGTGGATGAATTTGCTGACCCGTGACAGCTCTTGGATCACAAGAGCAAGTTCTGTAAGGAAAACAGCTTATTCTGTTTCTTGACCCTTAGGATGGTTGTGTCTTGGCAAAGCATGCTCAGAAGTACACTATGAAAGGAATAATATATGCATCAGGATTTTCAAAGCAGAGTGAATAAAGAGTTCTGAGCAGCCATGTTAGTTCAAAAGGACAGGTCCCATTCTTGTTCAATGTCTTGGCAATGTGACGTGTTTTCTCACCTGTTTCTCTGGAGAGAGGGTTAGGATAGTCTGGGAGTCTTTATACTGGATACTTGAAGTCTTTTAAGATGACACCATGTATGGCAGGTGCTATTTTTCTTAGTGTTTCATGACAGAGGCAAACACAGCCCTGTTTGCCTTCAATCACTGTTGTTGGTTTACAAAGTAAATACCTCTGAAGAAAGATCCTCTCATTTTGGAAGCACATGATGGGGTTCCTTGCTGAGAGGCTCAAGTGAGAAAATACGGAACAAGCTCTTCCTCAAAATATTTTTTTTGGCAACACCCCTTCATAGAGTACTGTAGTATAGAGCTATGACTTCTAAGAGTTTTACATCTGGAGATTTGATTTGTGTCTTCTCAAAGAAAATAAGCACAAAAGTGTTTAATTAACTCCACATCTGGTTAATAACAGCTTTTACTTTCAATACTCAGAAGATAGCCTTCTTTACCCAAAAAAGATAGCCAAGGTACAGAGTATGGGGCAAGGAGCACAATTCACCTTATTTGCTCTGCAATAAGGTTATTTGTTTCCTGTACTTCATTAAGATATATTTTACATTTCCTAAAATGCACCATTGTAAAGGTGTACATACAAGTGAGTCGCGCAACTATTACACAATCTAGGTTTAGAACATTTTCATGACCCACTCCCCAGGTTGACTCAAGCCTGTCTGTAGTCAGACCCCACTGCCGCTTCCAACACCAGAAAACCACTGGTCAGTTTTCTGACTCTATAAATTTGCCTTTCCTGGACATCTCATGTACATGGGATCATGTGGTAATATCAGTACTTCACACCTTTACACTACTGAATAGTATTCCAGTGTATGGATAACCACATTTTACTTATCTGATAACAAGCTGATGGACATGTGGGTTGTTTACACTCTGGCTGTTATGAATGGTGCTCCTATGAACATTTGCCTACGAGTCTTTGTACAGACATCCCTTTTCATTTCTCTTGGGTAGATTCCTTGGAGTGTAATTTATGAGTCATGTGTTAGGTTTATGTTTAATTCTTCTAGAAATGGCCAAACGGCTTTCCAAAGTGGCTGCACCATTTGTGTTCTCACCATCACTATATGAGGGTTATAGTTCTACATTTTTTCAACACGTATTATTGTCTGTCTTGATTATAGCCATCCTAGTAGGTTTGAAGTAGTATCTCAGTGTGGTTTTAATTTGTATATCCTTACGGACAAATGATATTGAGCATCTTTTCATATGCTTGTGGCCATTTTTATATCTTTGTTAGTGAAATGTCTATGCAAGACTTGCCCATTTTTAAAATCAGGTTATCTTCTTGTTGAGTTGTAGCAATTCTTTATATATCCTTGATACAAGTTCTTTGTCAAATATTTAATTTACAGGCATTTTCTCCTCATCTGTGGTGTGTCTGCATTTTCATAATGGTATCTATCATTTGAAATATTGAAGTTCTTAATTTGAATGAAGTCCAGTTTATCAATTTTGTCTTTTTTGGCTCATGCTTTCAGAGTCGTATCTAAGAACTCTGCCTAATCCAAGGTTGTGAGGAATTTTCTCCTGTGTTTCCTTCCAGAGGTTTTGTAGTTTCAGTTTTTACATTTATGTTGAGGGTCCATTTTGAATTAATTTTTTGTGTATAGCATTACGGTCTAGGTTTAATTTTTTTTTGCATATGGATATCCCATTATCTCAGCAGCATTGTTGAAAAGGCAGTCTTTCATCCATTGAATTATCTTGGTACCTTTGTCAAAAGTCAGTTGACCATAAATAAAAGGGTTTATTTTTGGACCCTCAAGTCTCTTCCATAAATATTTAAGTCTGTCCTTATGTCGGTACCACACTTCTTGATTACTCTAGCTTTACGGTAAATCTTAAAACTGGTTAGTGCAAGGCTTTGATTTATCCTTCTTCAAAATTGTTTGGGTAATTCTGGGTCCTTTGCATTTCCACATGACTTTTAGGATTAGCTTGTCAATTTCTACCCCTTCACCGCCCCCTGCCCCAAAAGCTCCCCAACCTCTTAAGGATTTTTATAGGGATTGTGTTGACCCTGCAGCTCAAGAGGAGAGATTTGCTATCTTAACAGTAGTGAGTTTAGAGTGGATAAATTATTATCATCTGGTTCTTTCCTTTTCTTTTTCTTCTTTGATTATTATGAATGATGTTGCAGTGAACACTATTACACAGTCTGCTGGCCTCTTGTCTAGAGAAAGGCCCATACCTAAGAATGGGATTGCCAGGTGCAGGGCGTGAGCCTCATGGCAGCTGGTCGGTCCCCCAGTGGCCGTGCCAGCACATACTTGGAGTAGCAGGGAGTAAGGACGTCTGTGCTGTTCATCTTTCTACCAGCATTTAGTATGAGCAGGCTGTCTATTCTAATTCTTCCAATTTAGGAGGTAATAAGATCATATTTTATCACGGTTTTCATTTGCAATTCCCTGATTATAAGAAGATTGAATATCTTTTCACATGTTTATTGGTCACTGGGGTTTCCTTTTCTGTAAAATGCCTTTTGTGGATTCCTTAGGTCATTTCTCCATTATGTTATTTGTATTTTTCTTACGATTTTTAGGATTTTTTTTTTCATAAATTCTGAGTAGTGGCTGTCCTCTGATTAGTCTGCTTCCTTTCTTCCTTCCATCCATCCTTTCTTAGTATTCAGCCATAGGTTGTCCTTTTATTTATCCATTTGCTTCGGTTATTCAAATATATATATTTTAGTCCTAACTTAATTTAAGAAACTGCTAGCATCCTTCTAGAATATTGCTAATTGCAAACAAACCAAAAACACCCTTTTGGTATATTTCGAGCAGTGTTAATAATTTCCGTAGCAAGTATTCCAGGCAGGGTAATTTATCAGTCAGTTGTTCAGGAAATGTTTGTCACAGTGATTCTCAACCTTGGCTGTACATTAAAATCACTTGGGAGCCTTAAAAAATCCTGAGTCCAGGCTGCACCCCAGACCAGCTTAATCAGAGTCCCTGGGGGTGAGACCCAGGTGGCATTATTTTTCAAAACTCCCCAGATGACCTGGAAGCTGCGAAACACTTGGTCTGTAGAATGCTCAAACCATGCAGAATGTGCTGCGGATTGTGGATGTCACCTACCCAGTGTGTCCTGGGCTTGTTTCTGTGTGGAGCAGTCACCTGGAGCTTTAGTTAAAAATACTTATTCCCTGGTGCCTCGGCTGGAGGTTTTGACCAGTAGGTTTGGCTTGGAGCAGGAATCTCTATTTTTAACATATACCCTGGGGCATCTGATTGTTATTTAGGAAACTGCACCAAAGGTTTAAAAAACTATGGAATCAAAAGTGATTTTTAAAAGGGAACTTCAATGTATAACACCATTATGACCTTAATTTTGGATTAAAAAAAATCCTGCTTCCTATTATCCTTGAATAAAATGCATGTTCTCTGGTACCAGCTTGGGAGAAAAATACACAGTTGTTAGGAAGCCCCAGCTGTGTTTCATTTGAAATCTTCTGTTTGAATTCTGTCTCTGTCACCTCACCAGTGGGCAGTAACTCATCTCTGAGGGGCTCTGGGTAGGAACCAGGAGATGTGTATTGTAAACTGTCGCTAGGATTCAGAGTTGTTTGCTTTTTTCCAAGCCTTAAAATCTCCTGGGGTAATTGTTTAAGTTGGAGCTCTCATAAAGGGCATATGAAGCACCCGAAGCTGAGGCGTCAGGAAATGGAGTTCTCCACACATCCAAATGCCACATTTGGTGTCAACACCATTGTTTTAACAGCTTACCTTCCCCTCTCCGCTCCGCACTCCTCCCCCCATAACATCTGGGCTGTAAGAGGACTTTCACAAATTCTATGTGTTGTTTACTTTTAGGCTTGTAATGTTAAGGAGAAACTTGGTGAATCTAACAATTTAGATACTGAGTAACAACACTAAACTGAAAACACAGGGCAACCTACTTCCTGATACTATAAACATTATAACCATTCCCTGCATGTTGGAAATACATACTAGAAGACCCTTTCGAAGTGTCCAGATATTTTTGCTTTTAAGTGACATTTTTCTGTCTGAGGGTCAGCCGTTGGAATGATAAAATGTGCAGGGTTATTTAGTTTCTTATGCTGACTTTTGAATTTGTAAAGACTTTAGGGCATTAAATTTAGTTCTTCAGAATCGAAACAGCTTTTTTGTTTCTGGTTATAACGAGGACTTAATCTGGGGTATTTGGGGCCCCATTGGGTGGCTGCAGTTTTCTGTTAAGAGTCCTGAATGTGTTGCCGGCCCTCTGGCATGAGTGGTGGATAACACAGGGATTGAGTGATACCTTGCAAAGCCAAAATGTTCCTCGGGTTGAAGATCACAATTCCAGAGAAGAAACAGGCACTCTGCAAAGCTTGTCATATTTCCTTTTAGAAGGACATTGGGAGTGAGTATAAATAATAAATGCTAGCTTAATAAACCCGAGATTTACTTACGGAGTCATTTCATAGAAAATAATATTTAAGAAATCAAGGCCATAGACCAGAGGAAACCATGCCAAAAAGCGGTTGGAACAGAGACGGAGTCATCGCGAGGACTCTGATGGGAGAGGTGTCGCTCTGCCTTCCCCTGGTGACCTGGAGTGCTGACCCTACTAGTTCAGTGAATGAGCAGAGACTCCTCTGGATGAGGTTCTCCAATCCCGTAGCTTCCCTGGAGGGAGCTGGTAGTCTTTCCTTAAGAGGCGCTGCTGCAAGCAGTCTGGCTCCCTTTGTCAGAAGGACGCTGGCTTTGCTCATCATCATCGTCCCTGTGTCTAGCCCGGGGCTTGGCATGGGGTAAGCACCTGTACTTGTTCGTAGAAATTGTTATTTTTCCAGGCCCAGAGTGTTCGAACCAAGGCGGACATGGCAGAGTGAATTTTCTTTTCTCTTTTTCTAGTGTTCAAAGCTTCTCTCGGACACAAGTGTTATTCAGTTCTACCCAAGCAAATTTGTCCTTATCACCGACATACTTGATACATTTGGTAAGTACTAATCGTGTTCATCTTAGATCTAGGAAACACGTTTGTTTTGCCAGAAGTTGGATAGTAGAGTCGTTTCACATTACTTTCATTGTGGTTTAAGAAATTAGGTGAATCATGAAGGAGACCAGACTACCCCCTTCCACCCTGTCTCATTAACAAAGGTGCTCTTTTAGAAAGAACCTTGTATGATGTGTTTCCTAATCTTCTGATAGGCTGGTAAAGTAAGTGAGTGAAGCTGGGGAGAACCAACTTGGGTCCATTACCATCTCATGGCATGTGGAATTCACTTGCCAGAACTGAACTTGGCATCTCTTCCCAGCCCTTTCCCCACAGTGGGTTTCTGATTCGGGCAATGGCAGCGCCATACACCCTATTGCCCATGCTGGAAATCTGAGTGCCATCTCTCCTCTGTGTCCCATGTCCAGTCCCTCACCAGGTTCTTCAGTTCAGCCTCCCAAAATCTCTCCTCACTATGTCCATAATTTTCTGTGTCTTCACTGTTAAGACCTTAGTTCAAGCCATAGTCCTCTCCCACCTGGGTGACAGTAGCAGTTCTAACGAGGTTTCCTCCACCTTCATGGCTGCCCCTCATGCCATGCTCCACCTCACAGCAGAATGGTGGGATCCCAGCAGAGAGATCTAGGCTGAAGAGAGTAACCTGGAGCCCCTCTGTGCAAACAGGAGGCCTCTGTGCTTCTTGTTAGTGGTCAATGGCCAGAACACCATGCCATTAGCAACCCTGTAAATTGTACGTGATACTCAGTGGTGAGGTGTCCCATGAGAGCTAGAAAACAGGGTCGCCTTCTGAGGGCTGAACACAAAGGAGATCAGAATGGAGACATTTCCTTTCTTGCCAAGGAGGGACTAATGGACTCCCAATCCTGCAAGTCTTGTCTTGAATGCAT
Source organism: Smutsia gigantea (assembly GCA_032199065.1). NCBI lineage: Eukaryota > Metazoa > Chordata > Mammalia > Pholidota > Manidae > Smutsia > Smutsia gigantea. Next base: position 28,726 of record JAVSCE010019330.1, read on the forward strand.
AGAAATTTCTATTATGTCAGAAAACAAAATAACAGTCAAGGCATTTAAGAGAATTAAGGCAACCATTTAATTCACAGGAGACCGCGACCTGCGTACATTAGCTAGAACAAGTGATAGAAAACCTAACTCACACTAGTCTTGGAGAAAGGGTTGGGGTCTTTATTGGCTTATGTTGGCAAGTCTAAGGGTAGTTTCTAGATTAAGGAACTCAATGTCTTCAGGACCTTTGCATTTTCTAGTCCTTTCCCTTGGGTTGGCTTCAGTCTCAAACTCTACAAGGTGTCCTCAGCTTCTATCAGCTTTGCTGCTGATAGTCTCAGGAGAAGGAAAGAACTTCATTTTTCCAGGCATTCCAATGAAAGCCCCCTTATTTCATATCATTGGCCTGGCTTGGATCACATGTCAGTCCCTGAGCCACTCGTGGTATCTGGGGGGTGAAATATGCAGATGAGCCAGGCCTGGGTCATCCAAAAGAAAGAAGGTGATGCCTTTGCTGGAAGAGAGGGGCTGGGGAGCTAACTGGGCCACAAGAAGTGATGTCCTAGCTGAAATGTGGACCTGTTAGGTTCCAATGACCCAGGCACTTCACTGGGTATTAGGATGTGTCAGCAAATAAGAGATAAAAATCCCTGCCTCTGTGGGCTTATGTCCTAGTAAAAAAGGATTTACAGAACAAACAACTAAACCCAGTTGTGTTGGATGATGATCAGTGCCCTGGAGGAAGAATCGAAACAGCAGGATTATGAGGGGAACTAAGGGATGTGGACACTAGGTAGGGGAGACAGTGCAGTTTGAAACAGGGTGATCAGAGCAGGCCTCGCTGAGAAGTTGCTACATGAGCCAAGTATTAGGAGGATGAGAGAGGTGAGCCACATGCCCTGTGGGAGCAGGAGGATGGGGCCATGTCAGGCCCAGGAATAGCCAGTGCAAAGGCCCTGAGGTGGGGGCGTGCCTAGCAGATTTAGGTAACTGAGAGGCCGGGTGGCTGGAGTGGGGTGACTGGGGTATTGGTGGTGACAGAGGAGCTGAGATGGCCAACAATCCTGGCATGGCTTGTTGTAGGCCATTAGAAGGACATGGACACTGACCCTGAGGGCATGGGGAGTCACCAGGGGTGTTAAGCAGAGAAGGGACTTGATCCAATTTGAGTTTTAATGGCTCCCTCTGGCTTCTTTGTTGAGACTAGATTGCAGGACAAGGGCAGGGAGCCCAGTTAGGAGGCCAGTGTGGTGCTTCAAGTGAAGAGTGAAGGTGGCACGGATCCAGGCAGGCAGTGGAGGTGAGAAGGGATCCAGAATGGACATCAGGTCACACAGCCCTTGGACCTTGACTCATCCTCATATACAGCTCGCCTCTGGGAGTGAGGACATCATAGGGAGTGAGGTCAGGGGCTGTGTCTGTTTCCCCCAGCTGTCCTGTTTCTCCTGCTGAATTAACACATTGGCCTTCTGCCTTTGCTCGCCAGCTTCTTGCAAGTTTCTTTTGCTTGAGTCAGCATCCCTGAGTGAGACTAGCTGGGGGACACCAACGGATTCACTTTCTAACCTGCAAGCCTGGCCAGATCCAGACATTAACCTTGTAATACTTTTGGGCAGCCATCTGCTGGTGTCCGCTAGCTAGGCAGTCAGGAGGTAGTGCAGGTGCCTGCCATCCTTGATGTATCCCAGAAGTTAGCTGGGCTGGGAGGTGAGAATAACAGTGATAAACCCTCAACAGATAATATCCTTGGGCCTGATTTTCTTCTAGGTGCTTGAGAAACATGAAGTCTCCCTGTCTTCCTAACAGTGTTATAAGGTCAGGTCTGTGATATGCCCATTTCACAGATGGGAACCTGAGGCATAGGGAAAGGAAGTGGCTTGCCCGAGGTCACAAGGGCAGTGAGCTGCAGAGCTGGGGCTCAAACTGAGTTCTGTCTGCAAAGCACCTGTTTTATTTTTCTTGTAATTGGCTCCTGGGGGGAGTGTTGCTCTCCGTGAAAATTACAGATGTGCATACCTTTGACTCAGCAACTTTATCTCTGGGAAACCATGCCATTTGTCATAGCAAAAGATTGGAAACAACCTGAGTGACCATCAGTAGGGGACCAGTTAAATAGATGATGGCACCTTTGTACGCTGGATTACTAGGAGGCCCATGAGAATGAGGATGTGCTCTGGGTTCCCACATGGAAAGCTCTCCAGGGCACATCATCACATGAACAAGTCCAGATGCAGAACAGCTATGGAGTATGTTCCATTTTATATAAGAGAGAAGGAAAAAATTAGAATACTTCATATCCATGTTTATTTACCTAAACAAACATTAAAAGAAATTAAGTTGGAACCTTCAGAGGATGGTGGGGGCAGTGAGGTGGATGGGGATGGGCCGAGAAATTTCACTCAGTACCTTCTGCAGCCTTTCTGAGTGTTGAAACATGGGAATGTGTTTCCTGTTCAGAACCAAACATGCAGGTGAAGTACCTGCCCTCAGCACCTCTCTCCCTCCTTACTTCCAACAGTTCCCAGTGGTGCCCTTGTCTGATCTGCTGGAAATAATATTCCTCAGGACCTGTGAGGCAGCCTGCATCTGCAGATGCTCAGGAAGACTTTGTTATGCTGTGGGCATTACCAAATGAGCAGTTTTTGCCTTAAAAACAGAGTGGATGTCTGCCTTGCTGGAGTAGAGACTCGGAGTGCTGAGGCCCATCTCTCTCGTATTGTCATGACTCTGCTCCGGAGGGAGGTGCTTGGTGGTGGAGGGACAGGTGGTTAGTGGTCGCCGAATGGCTGACCAAGGGTTGGAGCATCTCGCTGGGCAGGGATGTGGGACATGGCCCCGGGCATCTGTGGCGTGACTCATGTGCTAGACTTGAGTTGGGATTTCACTAGAGGGGCCAAGCACAGGGCTGGGCTCTGGGGTCTCTGCCTGCATCCCTTGCTGGTCTCTCTTCCTCCAGAGTTGTGTGCACTAAAGTCTCGGTTTCTTCACCTGTAAAATGGGCATGATAGGAAGGCCTGTGGGAGTTTCTGAAGAAAATTAATGAGAACATGTGTAGAAAGCATATAATGTTTTTCCTCTTTTAAGAACTGGCTGACAGGATTGGTGTAAACAGCTTTGAACAGTGCCTGGCACAAAGTAAGTGCTCAGAAAATGCAATTACCATTTTAATGTTCTTGATTTATAAAGTGAATCAAAAAGGAAACAAATAAATCTAGGATCAGGTCTTCTTCCTCAAGGCAACAGTCCACTAACTTAACAAAGGAAAAAAAGATTGGTACCAAACTTGTTTGGCCAAAATGATTTTGTAGTTAAAGGCCTTCATAAAGCCATGTGAAGATGAAATATAAGAGTTGTTTGTGGCACTTCCGGGAAGATGGCGGTGTGAGCAGGGCGGCAGAAATCTCCTCCCAACACTATATTTATCTACGAAAACACAGAAAATCCATCTATTCCTAAAAGAGACAAGAATACACAGGAAAGCGCACAGCGTGCAGCTACACCCGAGAGGACTCGGCACCCCAAGAGGTGGGTAAGATACGGAGCCGCGACCCGGCGGGACCCGAGCCCTCCCCCACCCCAGCGCACCGGCGGGAGGAGAGGATTCAGAGCCGGGAGGGAGTGGAAGTGCACCCCGCGAAGTAGCCAGCCCCGGGGATCTGCGCGGGGAGCGCTGACCCACATTGCGCAGTGCAGCGGAGATTGGAGAGACAGAGGGGCAGGATCTGAGCGGGGAACGCGCCAGGGGGCTTGCAGCCGGCTCCTGGGAAGGAAAAAAAAAAGTGCGCGCTTTCTTCAGCGGTCTTAAAGAGACAGGAGCCCAGCGGAGGAGCCGGATCGCCCCAGCACACTCAGCCCAGCAGGCTGGGAGTCCTGGGGAGTTTCAGACGCCTTAACTGGCGACTGAGGAAGCGTAGCCATACTTACACTTCTCACTGAGATCAACAGCCTCCTAGTCGTTCCCACCCCTGCCAGAGCGATAAAGGGCCCTGCGGAGCGGCACAGTCACAGCTGTGGAATAGTGGGGCAATAGCGCCACCTAGAGCATTCCCACAGAATCTACGTCCGGTGGGCATTTTTTTTGTTTTGTTTTTTTTGTTTTTGTTTTTTCTTTTCTTTCTTTTTTTTCTTTTTTTTCTCTTTTTTTTCTTTTTTTTCTTCTCTTTTTAAAGTCTTAAAGAGCCCAGCTGACATACGTGGCAACTATCAGTGACCAAATTATACAGCCATGAAAAGACAGAGGAATATGGTTCAGACCAAAATCAACCAGACAACCCCAGAGAGGGAGTCTGAAGGGATGGAAATGCACAGCCTGCCTGAAAAAGAATTTAGAATAAAAGTCATAACCATGCTGATGGACCTACAGAGAAATGTGCAAGAGCTGAGGGAGGAAGTGAGGGAACTGAGGAAAGACAATACAGAAATCAGACAAGCGATCGACGGGCTTAACAGCAGAATGGATGAGATGCGAGAGACTGTTAATGGAATAGAAAACAGAGAACAGGAGTACAGAGCAGCTGAGGCAGAGAGAGATAAAAGGATTTCTAGGAATGAAAGAATATTAAGAGAACTGTGTGACCAATCCAAACGGAACAATATTCGCATTATAAGAGTACCAGGGGAAGAAGAGAGAGAAAAAGGGATAGAAAGTGTCTTTGAAGAAATAATTGCTGAAAACTTTCCCTCACTGGGGAAGGAAGTAGTCTCGCACTCCACTGAAGCTCATAGATCTCCCAACACAAGGGACCCAAGGAAGACAACACCAAGACACATAATAATTAAGATGGCAAAGATCAAAGATAAAGACAGGGTATTAAAGGCAGCTAGAGAGAAAAAGATCACCTACAAAGGAAAACCCATCAGACTATCATCAGACTTCTCAACAGAAACCTTACAGGCCAGAAGAGAATGGCATGATATATTTAACGTAATGAAACAGAAGGGCCT
>JAVSCE010019331.1:0-105950 GCA_032199065.1 Smutsia gigantea
CTTGTATATAATTTTAGACAAATGTGGTATTTATGTATTTTGTTTTTATTGGCTTTTTTTCTTTTTATTTTCCCAGTCACTTAAAAATAAAATTGGCAATTTATGGTTATGCTCCGTAAATATTTCTCTGTGATCATACAATCCTAGGCATGCATGCATATATACATGTATATGTTATTTACATAGATATCTGTACATATACATGCAAGGGTTATTAATTTTGCATTGATGGTTTACAAGAATGAGGTCATATCATACATATTATTGCCTTATTTTCACACAACAAAACCCCCATGGAAATCCTTTCTATTCATTGGTGTAAGTCTAATTCATAATTTTAAATCACTGCATAATATTCCACAGGGTATACATGCCATATTGTATTAAGTGATTTCACTATTGACTGAGCATTAACTAACTTTGTGTCTAGTTTTTAGCCAAAAAAAAAAATAATGATTCAGTAAGCATTCTTTTATTTATGTGTTTTTTTATTAGTGCTTTCATTTCTGTGGGTGGATTCCCAGAAATGGACTTTCATAGAAAAAAATGTCTATTTCAAATTTTAATACAGATCTTTTCTGAAAATTTTCTATGAGCCATGAGTAAAAAAAACAGCGAAAGTTTTTATAAACTCTTCTAAAATTTCTGCCAGTCTGATGAGTACAATTTAATATTTCATTTTAATTTTGTAGAGCCAAATAAAATCCTCATACTCAGAAAAGTTCAACATATATTTCCTTATAAAGTGCTATTTAATATTTCTCAAATGATACATTACTAAAAACTTTCTAAGTAAGCTACCTGCTATTTTAGAGGTCTAACAGGAAAGAGCTTGCTACATGTGCTTCATAGGCCCTGTATTAAAACTGATTATAGGCAGCCCTGGGATGACTAGTAAATCATTTCAACAAATGCAGTAAGAAGGATTTTAAGAACATAAAGTTTGAAAATCTCCCTCTTGGCCAGTGTGGTCAACTATAGCATTTCAATATTCATTCAAATAATCATTTCAACCAATCCAATATGGCAGGTTCTAAGAATATAAAAATTGTTAAATCCTTCCAGTGTGGTAGCCTGTGGGACTGGCAACCCTAAGCAAGGTAGGTATTTGACCAAGAGGGCAGCCTGTGTTTAGTATTACCTATAAGGTATATATGTAAGGGATAATAATAGTAAGAAAAATAAAAATTAAAAATTCCTTGACATATAGCATCAAAAGGACAAAAACAGTTAGGAATAAATTTAACCTAGGAGGTTAAAGACTTATATGCTGAAAACTACAAAATGCTGCTTAAGAAATTAAAGACACCAGTAAATAGAAAGACATTCTGTAATCAAGGACTGGAAGACTTAATATTAAGATGTCGATATTACCCAAAGTGATCTGCAGAGTAAGTGCAATCTCTATCAAAATCCCAATGATGTTTTTTGTAGACAGAAAAATCCATCTTAAAATGCACATGAAATATTAAGGTACTCTAAATAGCTAAAACAGTCTTGAAAAAAGAAGAACAAAGATGGAGCTCTCACATTTCCTAATTTCAAAACTTAATACAAAGCCACAGTAAACGAAACAGTGTGTTACTGGCATAGAGATAGACATGTAGACCAACAGAAGAGTACAGAGAGCCCAGAAATAATCCTCACTAAAAAATCAAATGATTTTTGACAAGAATACCAGGACAATTCAATGGAGGAAAGGACAGTTTTTGCAACAAATGATACTGGGAAAGCTAAATAGTACACATGCAAAAAAGAGAAGTTGGACCTTTAATTTTTCTTTAAGTTTGAAAATTTCTGTAATTAATAAAAAAATTTGATCAAGACTTCCGGGAAGATGGCGGTGTGAGCAGGGCGGCAGAAATCTCCTCCCAACACTATATTTATCTACGAAAACACCGAAAATACATCTATTCCTAAAAGAGAGACGAGAATACACAGGAAAGCGCACAGCGTGCAGCTACACTCGAGAGGACTCGGCACCCCAAGAGTCGGGTAAGATACGGAGCCGCGACCCGGCGGGACCCGAGCCCTCCCCCACCCCAGCGCACCGGCGGGAGGAGAGGTTTCAGAGCCGGGAGGGAGTGGAAGCACACCCCGCGAAGTAGCCAGCCCCGGGGATCTGCACGGGGAGCGCTGACCCACATTGCGCAGTGCAGCAGAGATTGGAGAGACAGAGGGGCAGGATCTGAGCGGGGAACGCGCCAGGGTGCTTGCAGCCGGCTCCCGGGAAGGAAAAAAAAAGTGCGCGCTTTCCTCAGCGGTCTTAAAGAGACAGGAGCCCAGCGGAGGAGCCGGATCGCCCCAGCACACTCAGCCCAGCAGGCTGGGAGTCCTGGGAGTTTCAGACGCCTTAGCTGGCGACTGAGGAAGCGTAGCCATACTTAACACTTCTCACTGAGATCAGCAGCCTCCTATTCGTTCCCACCCCTGTCAAAGCGATAAAGGGCCCTGCGGAGCGGCACAGTCACAGCTGTTGAATAGTGGGGCAATAGCGCCACCTAGAGCATTCCCACAGAATCGACGTACGGTGGGCATTTTTTTGTTTTTTTTGTTTTGTTTTGTTTTTTGTTTTGTTTTTGTTTTTTCTTTTCTTTCTTTTTTTTCTTTTTTCTCTTTCTTTTTTTTCTTCTTCTCTTTTTAAAGTCTTAAAGAGCCCAGCTGACATACGTGGCAACTATCAGTGACCAAATTATACAGTCATGAAAAGACAGAGGAATATGGTTCAGACCAAAATCAACCAGACAACCCCAGAGAGGGAGTCTGAAGGGATGGAAATGCACAGCCTCCCTGAAAAAGAATTTAGAATAAAAGTCATAACCATGTTGATGGACCTACAGAGAAATGTGCAAGAGCTGAGGGAGGAAGTGAGGGAACTGAAGAAAGACAATACAGAAATCAGACAAGCGATTGACGGGCTTAACAGCAGAATGGATGAGATGCGAGACACTGTTAATGGAATAGAAAACAGAGAACAGGAGTACAGAGCAGCTGAGGAAGAGAGAGATAAAAGGATTTCTAGGAATGAAAGAATATTAAGAGAACTGTGTGACCAATCCAAACGGAATAATATTCGCATTATAGGAGTACCAGAGGAAGAAGAGAGAGAAAAAGGGATAGAAAGTGTCTTTGAAGAAATAATTGCTGAAAACTTCCCCTCGCTGGGGAAGGAAGTAGTCTCGCAGTCCACCGAAGCTCATAGATCTCCCAACACAAGGGACCTAAGGAAGACAACACCAAGACACATAATAATTAGGATGGCAAAGATCAAAGATAAAGACAGGGTATTAAAGGCAGCTAGAGAGAGAAAAAAGATCACCTATAAAGGAAAACCCATCAGACTATCATCAGACTTCTCAACAGAAACCTTACAGGCCAGAAGAGAATGGCATGATATATTTAACGTTATGAAACAGAAGGGCCTCGAACCAAGAATATTGTATCCAGCACGATTATCATTTAAATATGATGGAGGGATTAAACAATTTCCAGATAAACTGAAAGTTAAGAGAATTTGCCTCTCATAAACCACCACTACAGGATATCTTAAATGGACTGCTCTAGATGGAAGCACACCTAAGGCTAAAAGATGTCACCAGAGAAAATAAAATCATAGCAAAGAAAGCAGACCATCCAAATACTAACTAAAGGCAAAGAATAAAACACCTAGTATATAAAGAATGGAGGAGGAGGAATAAGAAGGAAGAGAAATAAAGAAACATCAGACAGTGCTTAGAATAACTTAGCAAGAAAGTTAAGTTACATTGTTAGATAGTAAAGAAGCAACCCTTGAACCCTTGGTAACCACGAATCTAAAGCCAGCAATGGCAATAAGTACATATCTATCAATAATCACCCTAAATGTAAATGGACTGAATGCACCAATCAAAAGACACAGAGTAACAGAATGGATAAAAAAGCAAGACCCATCTATATGCTGCCTACAAGAAACTCACCTCAAATCCAAAGATATACACAGACTAAAAGTGAAGGGATGGAAAAAGATATTTCATGCAAACAACAAAGAGAAAAAAGCAGGTGTTGCAGTACTTGTATCAGACAAAATAGACTTCAAAACGAAGAAAGTAGCAAAAGATAAAGAAGGACATTACATAATGATAAAGGGGTCAGTCCAACAAGAAGATATAACCATTATAAATATATATGCACCCAACACAGGAGCGCCAGCATATGTGAGACAAATACTAACAGAATTAAAGGAGGAAATAGACAGCAATGCATTCATCTTAGGAGACTTCAACACACCACTCACTCCAGAGGACAGATCAACCAGACAGAAAATAAGTAAAGACACAGAGGCACTGAACAACACAGTAGAACAGATGGACCTAACAGACATCTACAGAACTCTACACCCAAAAGCAACAGGATACACATTCTTCTCAAGTGCACATGGAACATTTTCCCGAACAGACCACATACTAGGCCACAAAAAGAACCTCAGTAATTTCAAAAATATTGAAATCCTACCAACCAACTTCTCAGATCACCAAGGTATAAAACTAGAAATAAATTTTAGAAAGAAATCAAAAAGGCTCACAAATACATGGAGACTTAACAACACTCTCCTAATTAATCAATGGGTTAACGACCAAATCAAAACAGAAATCAAAGAATATATGGAGACTAATGACAACAACAACACAAAGCCACAACTGTGGGACGCAGCAAAGGCAGTTCTAAGAGGAAAGTATATTGCAATCTAGGCCTATTTAAAGAAGGAAGAACATTCCCAAATGAATAGTCTAAAGACACAATTACTGAAATTGGAAATAGAAGAACAAAGGAGGCCCAAAGTCACCAGAAGGAGGGACTTAATAAAGATTAGAGAAGAAATAAATAAAATTGAGAAGAATAAAACAATAGAAAAAATCAATAAAACCAAGAGCTGGTTCTTTGAAAAAATAAACAAAATAGATAAACCCCTAGCCAGACTCATTAAGAGAAAAAGAGAATCTACACACATAAACACAATCAGAAATGAGAAAGGAAAAATCACGACGGACCCCACAGAAATACAAAGAATCATAAGAGAATATTATGAGAACCTATATGCTAACAAGCTGGAAAACATAGAAGAAATGGAGAACTTCTTAGAAAAATACAACCTTCCAAGACTGACCAAGCAAGAAACAGAAAAACTAAACAGACCAATCACCAGCGACGAAATCGAATTGGTAATTAAAAACTACCCAAGAACAAAATCCCCGGGCCTGATGGATTCACCTCTGAATTCTACCAGACGTATAGAGAAGAAATAACACGGATTCTCCTTAAAGGTTTCCAAAAAATAGAAGAGGAGGGAATACTTCCAAACTCATTCTATGAAGCCAGCATCACTCTAATACCAAAACCGGGCAAAGACCTCACCAAAAAAGAAAATTACAGACCAATATCCCTGATGAACGTAGATGCAAAAATACTCAACAAAATATTAGCAAACCGAATTCAAAAATACATCAAGAGGATCATACACCATGATCAAGTGGGATTCATCCCAGGGATGCAAGGATGGTACAACATTCGAAAATCCATCAACATCATCCACCACATCAACAAAAAGAAGAACAAAAACCACATGATCATCTCCATAGATGCTGAAAAAGCATTTGACAAAATTCAGCATCCATTCCTGATTAAAACTCTCAACAAAATGGGTATAGAGGGCAAGTACCTCAACATCATAAAGGCTATATATGACAAACCCACAGCTAACATCATACTTAACGGCGAGACGCTGAAAGCTTTTCATCTAAGATCGGGAACAAGACAAGGATGCCCACTCTCTCCACTGTTATTCAACATAGTACTGGAGGTCCTAGCCACAGCAATCAGACAAAACAAAGACATACAAGGCATCCAGATTGGTAAAGAAGAAGTCAAATTGTCACTATTTGCAGATGACATGATACTGTACATAAAAAACCCTAAAGACTCCACTCCAAAACTACTAGAACTAATATCTGAATTCAGCAAAGTTGCAGGATACAAAATTAACACACAGAAATCTGTTGCTTTCCTATACACTAATGATGAACTAACAGAAAGAGAAATCAGAAAAACAATTCCATTCACAATTGCATCAAAAAGAATAAAATACCTAGGAATAAACCTAACAAAGGAAGTGAAAGACCTGTACTCTGAAAACTACAAGACACTCCTAAGAGAAATTAAAGAGGACACTAACAAATGGAAATGCATCCCATGCTCTTGGCTAGGAAGAATAAATATTGTCAAAATGGATATACTACCTAAAGCAATCTACAGATTCAATGCAATCCCTATCAAACTACCAACAGCTTTCTTCAATGAACTGGAACAAATAATTCTAAAATTCATATGGAACCACAAAAGACCCCGAATAGCCAAAGCAATCCTGAGAAGGAGGAATAAAACAGGGGGAATTACACTCCCTGACTTCAAGCTCTACTACAAAGCCACAGTAATCAAGACAATTTGGTATTGGCACAAAAACAGACCCACAGACCAGTGGAACAGAATAGAAAATCCAAACATTAACCCAAACATATACAGTCAATTAATATTTGATAAAAGTGCCTTGGATATACAATGGGGAGATGACAGCCTCTTCAGCAGCTGGTGTTGGAAAAACTGGACAGCTACATGTAAGAGAATGAAACTGGACTACTGTCTAGCCCCATACACAAAGGTAAACTCAAGGTGGATCAAAGACCTGAATGTAAGTCATGAAACCATAAATCTCTTAGAAAAAAACATAGGCAAAAATCTCTTGGACATAAACATGAGCAACTTCTTCATGAACATATCTCCCCAGACAAGGGAAACAAAAGCAAAAATGAACAAGTGGGACTATATCAAGCTGAAAAGCTTCTGTACAGCAAAGGACACCATCAGTAGAACAAAAAGACATCCTACAGTATGGGAGAATATATTCATAAAAAACGTATCTGATAAAGGGTTGACATCCAAAATATATAAAGAACTCATGCACCTTAACAAACAGAAAGCAAATAATCCAATTAAGAAATGGGCAGAGGACATGAATAGACACTTCTCCAAAGAAGAAATTCAGATGGCCAACAGGCACATGAAAAGATGCTCCACATCGCTAATCATCAGAGAAATGCAGATTAAAACCACAATGAGATATCACCTCACACCAGTGAGGATGGCCTACATCCAAAACACAAACAACAACAAATGTTGGCGAGGATGTGGAGAAAAGGGAACCCTCCTACACTGCTGGTGGGACTGCAAATTAGTTCAACCATTGTGGAAAGCAGTATGGAGGTTCCTCAAAAAACTCAAAATAGAAATACCATTTGACCCAGGAATTCCACTCCTAGGAATTTACCCTAAGAATGCAGCAGCCCAGTTTGAAAAAGACATATGCACCCCTATGTTTATCGCAGCACTATTTACAATAGCCAAGAAATGGAAGCAACCTAAGTGTCCATCAGTAGATGAATGGATAAAGAAGATGTGGTACATATACACAATGGAATATTATTCAGCCATAAGAAGAAAACAAATCCTACCATTTGCAACAACATGGATGGAGCTAGAGGGTATTATGCTCAGTGAAATAAGCCAAGCCGAAAAAGACAAGTATCAAATGATTTCACTCATATGTGGAGTATAAGAACAAAGAAAAAATACTGAAGGAACAAAACAGCAGCAGACTCACAGAACCCAAGAACGGACTAATAGTTACCAAAGGGAAAGGGACTGGGGAAAATGGGCGGGAAGGGAGGGATAAGAGGGAAAAAGGGGCATTACGATTAGCAGATGTAATGTTGGGGGGGCACGGGGAGGGCAGTACAACTCAGAGAAGACAAGTAGTGATTCTATAGCATCTCACTACGCTGATGGACAGTGATTGTAATGGGGTTGGTGGGGGGGACCTGATGAAAGGGTAGTTTAATAACTGTAATATTGCACATGTTTTTGTAGATTAATGATAATAAAATAAATTATATTTAAAAAAATTTAGAATTAGAAACTGGAATAAAAACATAAGTTTAATAAAAAAAATGTTCAGTTAAAAAAAATTCATCAAAAGATCATCCATCACAACTTTATTCCAGGAATGCAAGGACAGTATAACATGTATAATTCAATCAGTGTGAAACACATTAACAACAACAACAAAAGGATAAAAACCACACAGTCTCAATAAATACTGAAAAAGCACTTGGCAAAATTCAACTTCCATTCATGATGAAAACTCTCAACAAAATGTGAATAGAGGAATACACCTCAACATAATAAAGGCCATATACAACAAACCCACAGCTAACATCATATTCAATGGCAAAAAGCTGAAAGCTTTTTCTCAAAGATCAGGAACAAGACAAGTATGTCAACTCTCACCATTTTTATTCAACATAGTAGTGGAGGTCCTAGCCACAGCAATCAGACAAGATAAAGAGATAAAGGCATCCAAATCGGTAAGGAAGAAGTAAAACTGTCACTATTTGCAGATGACATAACCTAAAGACTCCATCAAAAAATATTTGAACTAATATCTGGATCCAGCAAAGTTGTAGGATATAAAATTAATACACAGAATATGCTTTATTCCCATATACTAACAATGAACTAGCAGAAAGAGAAATCAGAAAAACAATTCCATCTGCAGTGCCTCAAAAAGAATAAAATACCTAGGAATAAACCTATCCAAGGAGCTGACAGACATGTACTCTGAAAACTCTACAACATTCAGGAGAGAAATGAAGGAAGACACTAATAAATTGAAATCTATTTCATGCTCATGGATAGAAAGGATTAATACTTTCAAAATGGTCATGTTGCCCAAAGCAATTTACACATTCAATGAAATCGCTATCAAAATACCAATGGCATTTTTCAATGGACCAAAGCAAATAATCCCAAAATTCATATGGAACTACAAAGACCCCATATAGCTAAAGCAATCCTAAGAAAGAAAAAAGAAGCTGGGTGTATTATGATCTCTGATTTCGAGCTATACCAGAAAGCTACAGTAATCCAAACAGTATGGGACTGGCATAAGAACAGACCCATAGATCAATGGAACTAGAGAGCTCAGATATAAACCCATGCATTTGTTGTCAATTAATGTACAATAAAGGAGTCATGAATATACAATGGGGAAAAGACAATCTCTTCAGTATCTGGTGTTGGGAAAACTGGACAGCTACATGCAAATGAAATTGGGTTACTCCGTAATCCCATGCACAAAAGTAAACTTGGAATGGATCAAAAACCTAAATATAAGATATGAAACCATAAAACTCTTAGAAGAAAACATAGGCAAAAATATCTTGAACGTAAGCATGAACAATTTTTTCCGCAATGCATCTCCTTGGGCAAGGGAAATGAAATAAAAAATGAAGAAGTGGGAGTACATCAAACTAAATAGCTTCTGTACAGTGAAGGACACCATCAGCAGAACAAAAAGACAACTTACAGTATGGGAGAATATATTCATAAATGATTCATCTGATAAGAGGTTAACATCCAAAATATATAAAGAACTCATATTCCCAACACCAAAAAAACAATAATCCAATTTAAAAAATGGTGGAGGACCTAAACAGACATTTCTCCCAAGAAGAAATACAGATTCCAACAGGCACAAGAAAAGATGCTCCCTGTGGCTAATCATCAGGGAAATGCAAATCAAAACTACAATGAGATATAACCTCACACAAGTCCAAATGGCCACTATCCAAAAAACAAGGAATAACAAACGTTCTCAAGGATGTGGAGAAAACAGAACCATCCTTCGCTGTTGGTAGGAATACCAATTGGTACAGTCACTGTGGAAAGTGGTGTAGAGATTCCTCAAAAAAAGAAAGAAAGAAATACCATATGACCCAGTAATTCCACTTCTAGGAATTTATCCAAAGAAAACAAAATCGCTGATTCAAAAAGATACATGCACCCTTATGTTTATTGATGCATTATTTACAATAACAAAGATATGGAAGCAACCAAAATGTCCATCAATAGATGAATGGATAAAGAAGAGGTGGTATATATATACAATGGAATATTATTCGGTCACAAGAAAAGAAAGAAATCTTGCCATTGGTGACAACATGGATGGATCTAGAGGGTATTATGGTAAGTGAAATAAGCCTGGCAGATAAAGGCATATACCATATGATTTCACTTATTTTTGTAATCTAAAAACAAAACAAAACAAAATGAACGAAATAGTAGTGTACTCAGATGTTGATGGGTGGTTACCATTGGGGTGGGCTAGGGTGGGTGGATGAGAAGAATAAATGGGCACAAAAATTCTCAATCATAATATAAGTTGGTCATGGAGATGGTAGTACACCTTAGAAAATATAGCCAATGATGCTGTTACATCTTTCTATACTGATAGTAACTGCACTAGTTGGGGTGAGGATTTAATCATGTGGATAACAGCTGAAACACTGTATTGTATACTCAAAACTAATATAAGATTGCATATAAACTATATTTCAATAAAACAAAAATTAAGTGAAACACCCCTGTCAATTTCATCAATGATATTTCCATTGATTAAATACAATGATTAGATTTCAATTCACATCTTGCTTGGCTTATCAGCATGTTTTGTGATTTAATACCTATTTATAGTTTTATAAACCTGTTCTAGGCATGTTTAAAATGTATATTTGGAGCAAAGCTATATATGTTCATAAGATCTAGCTATAATTAGCTCTGCTATACAACTGTTCAAGAGAAGGAGAAATTTTTTATTTATTTTTCCATCTGTTATTGAGGAAAAGCTGTTAAAATTCCATTGTGGTTATAAATTATTTCATGTTTCCCTATGATTCTGCTGATTTATGCCTTACGTTGAAGCTAAGTTATCTCTCTAAATTTGTATAATTACTTTGAATTCGTTTTTATTGTGTAAAAACCCTACTTAGGCTTTATAATGTTTTCTGTGTTAAAGTCTATTGTGTCAAATATTTGCTCTGCAAAACTTTTTCCTTTGCTTTACTTTCAACTTCTTTTCAACATATTCTCTAAGTCTCCTAAAAGCAGCATATGGTTAAAATTGTAAAACTTAGTTACATAATAACTTTATAAGTGAATACTCTTTCCCTATACCCTGTAATTACATTATGCTCCCCAGATAATTCAGGATAATTTTCCCGTCTCAAAATCCTTAACATATTCACATTTGCAAAGTCCCTTTTGCCATATAAAATAACAGTTACATAGATGTCTTTATAAATAAATCTAGTTTTATTTTTCTCCTTCTGATGTTTTGAAAAGTAACACTAGATTGTGTTTAATTTATGGTTACCTTAACATTTTAGAGTACATTGTATTAGTTTCCTATTGCTGCTGTAACAAATTTTGCAAATTCAACAGCTTAGCACAAATTTATTATCTTACAGCCTCTAAGTCAGAAGTCTGAAAATGGAGTTCAGTGGGCTAAAATCAAGGTGTCAACAGTATTGTGTTCCTTCTGGAAGCTCTCGGTGAGAGTGTTTCCTTTTTCAGTCTAAAGGCTGCCTGGAGTTCTTGACTCATGGCCCCTCCATCTTCAAAGCTACCAATTGTGTCATTTTGACTTCTGCTTCCATCATCACACCATCTCTCTTTGCCTCCTCTTTCCCTATATACCCTGTGATTACAGTCTCCCCCGGATAATTCAGGATAATTTCCCAATCTCAAAATCCTTAACACAACCACATTTACAAAGTCCCTTTTGCCATATAAGATAACATAGTTACAGGTTCTGTAAATTAGAACATGAACTAATTCTGCCTATCAGATTCCCTTGAGATGTCTAAAGTTATAAATTATCTTTAATCTTCTCCTGAATAAGGGAAGGACATCAAATGCTTTTAATCCAATCTTTTCCTTCAATCTTTCATGTTATTTTTATCTGACATTATAATTCCATTTCAATTTTTAAAATCTCAAGTTAGACAGTTTTTTTTCTAACCATTAGTGCTTATTTAGATTTACCTACAATTCAGCAATTTCGTTTCTCAGTAATATCTTTACTTTCTAGAGAGCTTGTTACTCCTTTTCTTCAAATATTTCCTTCAGTGTACTTCTCCTTCAGTGAAGATATATGAATAGTAAATTATTCTAGTCTTTGTTTCCTTAATTCTCATTAGTTTGCATTTATTCATAAAGAAATATAAGTCACTTTATTGGTCCTCTGCATATTGAAGATATTATTTCTTTTTTTTCTACCATTTATAAATGTAGATTAAAAGCCTACAATCACCTTGTTCTTTTGTGTGCTTGGTTTCTGGTTAAGTTTGTTATTGAGATTTAACTGACATATAACATGAGCTCTGGTTAATTTTAAGAATCTTCTTTTTGTCTCTGTAGTTTTTCAGTCCCATCAAGATGTGTTTAGGTACTGTGTTTGTCTTTATCTATCTTGTGGTATTTGCATGCTTTTCAATTTGAAAAACCATGAACACATAAAAATTTTTACATCGTCTATTTAGCTAATTCCTCTCATATTCTCTCTGCTCTCTTCTGACGGAACTCCTTCAGGAGCATGCTTGTTCCTCTCATTTTGTTGTCTGTAACTCTCAAGAGCCCCTTTGTATTCTGTCTCTTAACCATTCTATTCAGCCTTCTGGGAGAATCCCTCAGATCATTCATCCAATTCACTAATGCTCTCTTAAGCTGTGTCTAATCTGCTCTTCGACTCAGAAATGGAGATTCTAAGTATAAGTACATTCCTTTTATAGATGTTTTATTTTCTCAATTTTCAAATCAACTCTTCTTTTTTCCAAAACATCTTATTCTCACATTTTGGTTTTTAATCTAGTGAACATGCTTTTATGTAATCCTTGTCAACTTTTAAAATTATTCTTTAATGTGATCTTGGCTCTTATAATGGGAGATGTTATCATTCTGTGTTTTGGAATTCTACTGTGAATTCATTTAGTTGTACTTTATTTATGATTTTCTTCTGCCGTATACATCAAAAGAAAGCCCCTCCTGGGTAGCTAAGTGCTTCAATCTTTGAATCATGTTCATGGCAGTGAATAACCAGAGGAGCCATTGTGGTCATGATTGAGATAGGATGCTTCCTGTTAACAACCTGTGCTTGTTTGCAGAGCTTTCACCAGGTATTAGGTATCTAAGAGTTGTAGGTATCTAAGAGTCCCACTTCTTCACTGTGCAAAGCCTCAAAAAGGAGGCTTCAAGTGGCAGTTAATCCCAAGACCCAGAATTTTAAATCCAATGAACTCCTCCTGGGGCAGCTACCACATTATCTCAGAAGCATACTACATTTTTTTTTCTTTTTTTTTTGCCAGAGCCCCCTTTGTTTTTGGCTTATCTGTACATGTAAAGGAGTTTTTAGTAATTTTGTCTGCAATTCTTAGATGTCTACAATAGGAAGATTTTCTGATCATCTAGTCAGCCAGATTATCACATAATTAAAGGAACTGAACACAATCTGTGATATAGCATACAATAATTAAGCATAGTTAAACATATTTATTGATAACACTTAATGTTCATATAAATAGAAACAAGCCATATATAGGCCTTATTCTTACATTTTATATCATGTAGCTACTTTTACCAAACCTTAAAAGACTGAATAAGTTCCTGAACAAATTTTCACATTGACTTCAATTGGTATTTAACATTTTCCCCAAGGTATCCTTGTATAACTGAGGATTATGTGAGTTATAAATTACTGTAAAAGTTAGTGATTGCTACAATATTGTCATTTTTCTTAGATAGGTTGGAGTTAGAAAAAATTATGTGTGGATAGCCATGGGTATGAATGAACTGGGAATGAAATAATTCAATATTAACAATTAATTATTATAATTTTTTACTATTCCTCCTGGCAAATTTCTGACTGAGATGTTTCTATGAAACAGATAAGAAAATCAACTCTTGATCACTAGAGTCATGGGGAGAAGGGTTGAGTCCAGATAAAGGAGCTAAAATATAATCTTAAATAACATATTTGCAACACAGGCACAAAATGGACTTAATATAAATGTAATTCATTTAACTCATATCCATTATTTAGAACTACATTTACCAGTCTGCAGTTATAAATAACAAAAAGAATATAAGAATGACAGTTTATCACATAAAAGCTTTCATAAAGAATCACAGGAAGATTTATTATTTCTGTGGGTCTCTTAGCTAACATTTCTCTAATACTTCACTAGGACTCCAGGGAGGCAGAGAAACTCAGACCCTTTTGCACATTATTCCTTCATCCTTCCTTTGCTCATTTAAACTCCACCCTTAAATATTTGGCTTTGACTTGTTTTAGTGGCCAGGCCCTCTCCTGCCACTGCTTTCACAGTGCTAGTCAAAGATATCTTTGCTCCAGAGAAGGCCTACTGCAGAGAGTGGATCATCCCCTAAATGCAGTTGATAGATGTAATGGAGTGTTGCACATGCCGTCTACTGATTACAGTGCATTTCCAAGCAATAGGAACAGTACATGTTTTCACTAATTTGCAGAATGTTACCATTTTCCTCAAATACACTATTATTTTTCATTCTGTAAATATATAAGCTAGTTAATCTATCCTGGATAATTGAAAGTTGGCTGTTATCACGTGATACATGAATCTTCACTCTACACAAAATTTTTTCTTTTACAAATAGAAGATACAATCCTATCAATATTGCATATGGCTCAAAAATCTACTGTTCCAACTGAATGAGTGTTGCAGTGTAGAATAAGTTTTGTTAGTTATTACAAAGTAGATAGCAAAGGAAAATAAATTTTAATGAACTAAATAATCATATTGTCCACCAGTAATGGGGTCTTAATATTTATACACTTTTTGGAAAAAATGATCTTTAAGAAAATGCATGCCTACTTTAGAAAAACAACTCTAAATAAATGAGAGAAGACACACTGAGATTTTACCCCATAAAAGGCAACCACTCATACTACCCTACCTTAAACTTCTAAATTGAACTAGTGGACAGCACCCCCTTCAATATTCAAGATATAAAACCAAAAACCTTATAAATCTGGCCAAAACAAGAATGCTCTTAATCAGAACACTTGTTCCTTTATTCACATGTTTTTAAAAAGCTGAGTGATTCCTAAAAAGCCACTGAGGCAAATCCTAACTGGCCCCAAACCCCGGCATCTTTCTACTGGGAAACCACTTTCAAATACATCATATTTTCTGGTCACTGGCCTCTAATCACATAATTTGGATTATGTCCCTGCCCCTTTACCCCCCACCCACATTCAAATTCACCTTTTCAGAAGATCTAGTGGATAATAAAGTAAGAGCATGTGAATGGCCCTGGATCTGAATCATCTGAACCCAGTGGTTGAGATTTCTAGAGTTCCTTTTGCTGTCTTTCTTGACGCCCAATTCTTTAATTTTCTTCTTTAGATTCTGAGTATTATGTGTAATCTTCTCCACCTATCAAAAAAGTCCAAAAAGACACTTCTTCTGGTGCTCAGCTTGGGCAAATTTTGTCTCTGTGGCTCAAAACTGACACCAAATAATATAGGAAAATATATTTCCTTGGTGATGAAACATATTCAGAGTCTGAATATAATTACAGATAAAGAGGAATGGAAAAGGTTTGTTGACCTTTTTTTTTACAAGCAAATGGCCAAATATAGCCCTTCTCTGCATCAGAACATAGACAAATCAATTTTATCACAAGGACACCAGGCCTAGTTGTACAGGTTGTGCACTGGCTAATTCTAGGGTGCATTTACATATACAACAATGTAAATGGCTCCCTCTACTGTTGTGTAGTGCACAACCTATACAACTGGATGTGGTAGGACTTATTAAGTGCCTCTTTTAGGCCAAGCACTGGATAAGGGGAAGAAAACAAAGAGAAGTAAGAAAGCCTTTTACTCAGAAGGCAAATAAGAGGATGGCACACGGCACCTCGGTAATGTGGTAAGGGCCTCCAGGGTCGGTGAGGAAGCCTGGGGAACTGTATTAAATAATGGATAGTTCTGTTTTGCAATTGCCTTTGCCAGCAAACAAATGGAGAGAGAAACACCCAAAACAGATGATATCGAATAATATGGTAATACAGAAAATTAAAGAGCCACATAAAATCCAATCTTCACCATAGGGCCAAGAGTCACTGAGTATAAAGTATATTCAGATGTAGGGGGAAAGGGATATTATGTACTTTTTCTAAATGTACAATACATCATATCACAATGCATGAGGCTGCAACATAACTATTTGATTTACATAATATGAAACAAGGGACTTCATCTGTAACTGAACAACATGATAAAATGATGACAAATGCACTGCTTATTGTCAGGGCACTTTGAGACCTTCACACAGCCAATTTCTGTTCACTCAGCAAACCAATGAACAGAGCACATTACTTCATCCAGAAGAACTGGAAGTACCTCTAATACAATTGAAGAATAAATTGTCAGCAGCATTTACAAACCTCAGATCAGACTATAATTCTTAATCTTCAATTCTTCAACAGTCAACGTCTTTCCAAAAGGCAAAAATAATTCATTCTTAATTTCATAACAGTCCAAGATTGGGGGGTGGTGATGGGAGATAGGGATTTATTTGCTGCTAGTCCTGTGATCACATGGATTTGAATTCTCTAATTTTGGGCTCATGCTGGCTCAGAGTACTTAAAGTCTGCATCATAGAGTTTCATTATGTGAGTTTATGGAAATGATACTTGTTAGACTTTGGCAACTGTAAAGACCAATAACTTCTGCTTAAGTTCTGATTTATATTGAAAAAAATGAAATGCAGCCTTTAATTTCCAAGAATGAAGATGCATCTGAGAATAAAAGTCTCACTGTAGAGTTTTTATAGCACCCTGGATTATACCTATAAATGATTCATTCAAAAATTATTCTATGATTTGTATTAAATTAATATATTTCTGCCCATTCTGTATTTTATTAAATTTCTATTGTACTTGCCAATAGCATTAGTTTGAAGCTAACTTTCAGAAGGGTTGTATTTAAAGGAGTATCTATATAAAAGCAAAGGCATCTCAGTAAATAGGAAAGACAAAGTATCATGAAGAAAATTAAGTTCTAAATTAAAGAGTATTTTCAAGAGATACAGGCTTTGTCTCTCTGATGATTTCAAAGAGCTATGTGAAAACTAAACTAAGAAATCATACATTTGACATTTGGGAGAACATGTTTTATGTTTTGGTGACTATGAGCCCATTAAGCACTAGGTCAGCTCTAAACTATTTACTTCACTTTATCACACAGAACAATTTAACAAACATATTGCTGCAGATAGATTTGGATTTATACAAACATTACTCATTTTAGTTGAAACCAAAATTAATAGCTGAGCTCCAATTCCTTCCTATTAATGTGCTCATGTAGCATACAATATTTCATAATTATCTAAGATGAGGATTTCCTAGAAACTGGGCTGAGTTTAGCTTGTCAACTATAGATAAAGCCATGGAATCCATGGAGATTAAAACTTTTAGTTTTCACAACTTCCTCGTAAAGCTAAAAATCTGATTATGTTTGCACTGACTATTAAGGGATTCTTCCTTGATTACTCAAATCATTCATCTAGACTTTCCTCATTAACTGGTGCCAGATCACTGAGAAATCAAACATTCCTGTTAGTGGGGGTGACTTTTCACGGCTATGGTGCTGGAAGCAGAGATACAAGAAACAGTGATCTTCACATAAGCCTTAGCCCTACAGGTGAGTAAAGGGAGAATTACTTGTCAATTTGATTATTTTTCAACCACAGATTTTTATTCTCATTGTTTTCCAAAAAAACCAAGCAATCTATTAAGTCCTATTTTAAGTATGAAGTATCAGAGTACAAAAAAACTGACCACGACAATTCTGCTAAAGTTTTGAGGAGGGAACAAAGGTTTTTTCCCATGCAACCTGAAGTGATTTACCAAAACTAGAGCAAAAGGTTTGCCCATTAAGTTTTGAGTAGAAGTCCTGTTTAGATGGTGAAGCTTTAGTTCTCTATGCCTAACAAAAAGATACATTAGAAATAGCAGTATCTTATCTTATCTTTGAAAAATATTATTTAGGCCTGCAGAGTACATGTTTAGTCCTATGGTAGTAGTCCAAGTTTTGAACATCTGAGGATGAACGATTGTTTTATAAATTGACCTCATTCAGCAGACTGAGGTTATAAAATACAGGTGATAGTGTGTTTTTCAGAAATATTTAGTACAAGAATAACATAAAATATATTTAAGACCCTTGTCATGCTAAATAATTATAAAATATGATACATAATATTTATATTAAAAATGAAAAATAAGGTGAGTCTATCTGTTCCCTGGAAATCCTAATCATCTATTTGCAACTCTATTATTTTTATGAAAGCAATTCATTAAAAATATGTTTTTTTGGTAGAGTTAATCTTATTCAAATTAAAAAATGCTTAAAGACTTCAGCAAGATCAATTTTAGTATTAGCTGATTTCTCAGAGGAACTCAAAAACAGTGATTTTTTTGTTTGAACAAAAATTAAATGAACAAAATGCTCTGTTCATTTAATCATACAACCCTGTCAGTCTAATATGTCATTAAAAAGACCTCAACCATAGGAAAGAGGCATGTTTTCAAAACACATTTTATAATCTTAACATAATTTAAATAAAAATAATGTGAATACTTAGCAGATAATAGAGAAAGATATGAGATAAAGGAATTACATCTTAGTTACTTGTTCAATAACTTGAAATGGATTTATTTTGCTTATAATCCTTTAGAAAAGACTAACATCTTTATATTTTTTAAAAAGGGATTCATTTTTCCTTCTAAAACTATTTAGTCAAGGATGATGTTATACATAATTAGATATGAAAAAGATGATGCCAAATTTATCAGTCTAAAGTTAGACACAGTTTAAGAAACGGAACAATTTCAAGTGCTCTACACATACAGCAAGCTCAGTAAATTCACAGAAAAAAACAACGACAAAAAACTTTGTTATGCAATAAGGAAGATGCAAAAAGCTATGCAGGAGAAAATACTCTTACTCTTTATACCTAAAATTATTTTCCGTGGCTCTCTTCTCTTGCCCTAAATACACTGTAAGTAAACTATAGAGAAGCTGGCAATGTGAAGGATTCCTCCAAATAATCACTTGAAGTATCAGATAATTACATTCTTTAAAAAATGTTCCTGAAGGTCACCAATCACTGGAACTGGCTGTAAATTCCAGCTGTCCATCTTACAAATTCAACGTATTGTTCTTTAAGCATAAATGGGTATAATACTAAAGGCAATTTGGTCCAGAAATACAAACGAAAGTCAGAAAGTCTTCATGTATAGTTCAGACTATAGAAACATATTTGCTTATACCTTCTGCCTTTATCTATCCTATTTTCTAATCTTTAATATTAGAATAAAAAATGACAAAATAGTAGCTATTTTTAATTGAGCATTTCCTATGGGTCAAGTACTTTGTTAGGTGCTTGAAGTATAACATCCCTATTGAAGCTGATATCCTGCGAAATAGGTACTGCTACATCCATTTTACAGATGAAAACTAAGGTTCAGTGAGCCAAGCCACACTGCTCATAACTGGGCTACCTGGGATTAATGCATGCTTGTTTGTCCCAGAGTCCAATGCACTTATTGTATCAGACATCTTTGATCTTTACAGGTTTCGTTAATTTCCACTCATGCTTCAAACTTCCTTCAAATTTCAAATACTTCCTAACACGTTTTGCATTTCATTTTGCTGTTCCTTTTCCTAGGTCTTAATCATTGCTACCCACTTAATTTCCTCACAATTTTTCTACCCATCAGCTGGCTTTAATGCTGAGAAAATGAAACCAGACAATAGCTACCTTAACCTGAAATAAAAGAAAATAATCTGCTGGCTTATATCTCTTTGTTAAATATTCATATATTTGAACACTTGAAAAAAGTTAAATGTTTATTCCATTCCTCTTCCATTGATGCAACAAACATTAGATCTCATAGACCAACAGAATTTGGAGGGCAAGTTAGTACAATATGAATTGCTTAGTATAAATCCAATAGTTTTGGTATACAAAGTAGACATACTTTCAAATAAATAAAACATTACAAGTTTCAGTAATGAACTCTTGAATGAGCTTACAGTGAAAATCCCAAGGCAAGCAAGCTTACTCTTTAGAAATGGAAAGTGTAAATTATTAAATTAATTTTCACTGGCTATAGCGAGCTCAAAGCAAAGGAACTAATATTTCTTTTACAATTCGTACATGTCCAGAATTTTGCATATTATTTTCTCATTTAAACTTAAACCTTAACCTGTTTATAAAAATGCATATTATTTTCTCATTTAAATTTAAACCTTAGCCTTTTTATAAAAATGCTAATAATATTTAATATATTAAACTTTAACCCCATAAAATGTTCTCAATCACTAGGGAATACCTTTAGCAACAACAAACAAATGATTCTTAAACATGTCTAAGATAACATGGGATGGAGTAATAATTTTATAAATAAAGTGAATTTTAACCATGGGCTAAGAAAACTAAAATTATAAGAATATTTACAATATAATTATACAACAAAAATATTTCTGATATATGTCTTCCACATGAATAAAAGTTTGCACATGATCTTACATGATTATTTGTTTGAAAAAAATTACTGAATGTTTACTATTACATGTTACACAAGATGTCTTATATCTTTCACTCTATTCTACTCATTTTGTTGATAACAATGAGACAATAATGAAATAAAAATGAGAGGTCAGTTAATCAACTCAAGGGCATCAACTAGTATTTGGATAAATACAAGTTTACCTATTTGATCATCTTTCTCATCGAGTTTTAAAATTGTATATAGTTATTATATATGTGTATACACACATAGATATACATTCTGGATACAAATTCACTATTAGATATATGTACTGCAATTATTTTCTTTAACACTGGGCTTGTTTTTTCATTTTCACATTAATGTCTTTTAGACATAATATGGCTTTAATTTTAAAGAAGTCCAAATGATTATTTTTAAGAATTTACAGTGAGTGTTTTTTAGTATCCTAAGAAATCATTGCCCTCCCTATGGTCATGAAGGTTTTCTGTTTTTAAACTGAGAATGTTATAGCTGTGGCTTTCGTGTAGAATTCTATGATCCATTATGAATTAACAACACACAAACTGATAAGCAGGGATGAGATTCATTTTTGTTGCACTGGGTATCCAGATGTCTAGAACCTTTTGATGAACAGACTATCTTCTCATCACTGAATTATATTGGTAGTTTTATTGCAATTCAATTGGCCATAAATATATGGGGATGCTTCCAGACTCTTTATCTCTTTCATTGATCTGTATGGCTAACTTTCTGCTAAAACCACATTGTTTTGATTACTGAGTTTTTATAAGTTTGGAAATCAGATAACGTAAGTCCACTCAATTTGTTCTTCTTTAACAAAATTGTTTTGACTTTTTAAAGTCCCTTCCTTTTCCAAAAAAGTATTGGAATCAGCTGTCAATTTCTATAAAAAAGCCTACAGAGATTTTCGTTGAGATTATATTGAGTCTGTAAGTCAATTTGGGGAAAATGGACATATTGGTAACAGTTTGCCTTACAATGAATGAACCTTTATTTCTTTAATTTCTCTCAGAAGTGTTTTGTAAACACTCAGAGGGAGGTTTTGCATGTATGTTTTTATTTATTCATCATAAGTATTTTTATGGTTTGGGAAGTTATTATAAAAATTTTCCAATAGTTTGTTTTCACTATATACAAATAAAATTATTTTTATAAATGGACTTTATATTGAAAAGTCCAGTTATAAATTCTAGCAATTTTTCTGAGATTCCTTAAAATTTTCTTCATACCAATTCATCTCATCAGTGAAAAGAGACACTTTTTATTTTTTCTTCTGAATTTTTGTACCTTTCCTTTTCTTTTTCCTGCATTCCTATACTGGCTATGATCTTCAGTACAATATGGAATAGAAGTGGTAAGATGGGACAGCCTTGCCTTGCTTCCAGTCTTAAACAGAAAACATTTGGCTTTTGCCATTAAGTGTGACGTTAGCTGTAGATTTTTTTGTGTGAATCTGTGTGTAGATACCCTTTCATATATTAAGAAAGTATTCTTAAGGACTCATTAAGACTTTTCGCTGACAGGGTTCACCCGCAGCCCCATACATGAGAGATATCATTTCACTGTCTCCTGGACTCATTTTTTTCTGATGGGAAGTCAGTCATTGATCTTAACATTGTTTCCCGTATGGAATGTATCTCTTTTCTCTGGCCAATTTAATTTTTTTTTTCTGTATCTTTGGTATTTGCCAATTTTCCCATGATATGCCTAGCTCTATGAGTTGTAGTTTTTAATCAAATTT
The DNA here is from genome assembly GCA_032199065.1 of Smutsia gigantea. Lineage (NCBI taxonomy): Eukaryota > Metazoa > Chordata > Mammalia > Pholidota > Manidae > Smutsia > Smutsia gigantea. The sequence continues at coordinate 22,307 of JAVSCE010019331.1, forward strand.
GGGGAAATGTTTTACCATTACATCTTCACCTAATTTTTCTTACCCATTTTCATTCTCTTCTGAGATTCCAGTCACACCTATGTTATTGGTAAATCTGACATCCAAGCTATCTCAGGGTCAGTTTCTATTGACTATTTTTCTTTGACCATGGGTCACATTTTCATGTTTCTTTGCCTGGATAATGTTTATGTTCCCGACATTATGGATAATACACTACAGAGATTCAGGATGCCATTATCTTCCTCTGACGAGAGCTGACTCTTGTTTTAGGCGGCACTTCAGTTTCTGGTTGATCACTCTGAACTGAGGCAGGTTTGAGTTTCTTCTTTGCTAGAGAGGATCTATCAAAAGCCCTATGCTACACCATCGTAAGTTGGTGGGACTCAATCTCCGAACTCTATCTCCCCTAAAGATCTTCCTGGGGCTTGGTTTCAGGCTTTGTTAGGGGAGGTCAAGAGTAGTCATTTCTCTGGATCCTAGTCCTTCCTATGAAGGTATAGCCTTTCTGTTTCTCAGGAGTACTGAGAAGGTACTAATAAGGTTGCTTTACTCTTCTGACCCGAATCTGCTCAATTCCTGGTGTCCACAGCAGCAGCACTCCTATATACCGTGAGCAGTTTCTATCTGTATATATTCAGACCAGCCTTGCAACATTCTCCCAGCTGATCTGCACACAGACTTCTTGGCACCTCTCCCCAAGGAAGTCTCTTGTCCTGGGTGCCCTCAGTGGGACCACTGTGCTCTATCTAGATTCTAGCTTGCTTTACCAGTCAAAAAATTGTCCCCAGGCAAAAAGCTGGGTTGACTGTGGGGCTCATTAAAAAACTTGCCTTCTTTCAGAGACTGCAGTGTCACACTGTTCATTCTCCAGTAAGGGAAAGCAGTTGCTTCATAAATCTTTTCAGGTTTTATGGTTGTTTATTGCTGAAGTCCAGTATCCGGTACCCCTTCAGTAAACATCCATAAAACTGGAAGTGGACGTCCAATCATGTTCTTGTGCAGAGATTTTTTTCCACCCTTATGAATTATTTACAGTGAGAATCGTTTTTATGTTCTATTTACATTTATTTTTATATTCATCAACAAGAAGCTATCATGAATTTAATAGAGTCATTACAGAAAATCATGTTTAAATGTTATTGTTTATTCTATGATGTGAAATGTCAACACTGTTGATACTAAAATTAAATTGCTAGTGAACATGAATTACCATTCATTTTTAATAGCTCTATCTAAATTTATGGATAATTACGAAAGAGTGCTCTTACAGAGTGTATTGTTATGCATTATTTTAACTTTTAACTTTTACATTTAATGCTGGATTGCAAATGTTGGTGAGTAGTAAGGACATTCACAATGCAGCTCAAAATCAATTTGCTAGAGGCTTAGTTAATGCTTTTACTTGGAAGGAACCAGAAAGTTTGTCAATACCTGAACACTGGTGATGACTGAAAAACACATAGTATAGGTTCATAATTTTGAAGCTCCTCCAAAATTTACCGCAGTTTTCACTTGTCATCATTAATGAGGGCAAAAGTTTCAAAAAATGACTAGCCAAATGTTTTGTCAATATGCCATCCAGTCTGTGGCTGTTCAGAAATCAGTTATTATGAACTAAGGGAGATACACCATTATGCCAAAAGCTTTTGGAACACAAAATCTGGAATAAAAGCTTTCTCTGAAGGGCTTAATAGGATTAGCAGCACAGCCATAGAATAAAGAATGCCATTTAATGGGCTTTGAAAAGTTCACCTTGTTATAAGTATAGCAGCATCCCCTGAAGTCATTTCCTCTCCCCAGCTTGTTGACATTTCCAAATGTATATCATTCTTTTTGCCAAATTCTTCATGTTGCCACTTACAAAAACTCTCTAGCATTTTCTCTCCGTGGTGCCCAATATACAGACCTGCCTGCAAAAGAAGAGATTTCACTTCAAGGCATATTATTCTCAGATACCCAAAAAGCTAAAGACTGATGGGACTTCTGGAATTACTAAAGCAGACTGCTGGTCTTCACATTAATCAGAACCTGGAAAACATTCAGGACTTGTTCAGCCTGAACTAAAAAGAAAAAATCTTCAAACTTGTGAAGGTACCATGATTACAAAATCTGCTTAATGCTATTCTGAAAAAGGAGGGCGGGGCAGTGGGATACTAAGAATGTGGAACTTTTAGCCTTAAATAACTTAATCATGTCTACAATTTAAGAATGAAGATTTTTCCAAAGTGCCAGTTAAGCAGCATGCTAAAATGATGCCACAGAATAATCTCTTTTTAAAATGAATTACAGATAAGGAAAAGTTTTAAAAGCACATGTTTAAACAAGAGAATACAACTGTCATTAAAAAGCACTTTTTAAAATTACATATTGGAAAGCTAAGGTTTGTTGTCAGGATCCTTGGAAACTAAGAACATTCCATTTTTAGAATAAAAGGGCGTATTAGCCAAAACTGAAGGCCAGTTCTATGTACGCTTTAAGTGACTCTGGATATTTCTGGATTCTACGTCAATAAGAAGTACATCCCTACCATTCCTTTTACTTAAAAGTACCTGAACACAACTTTTCACCCACTTAATTAAACAAAAAACTCAAGACTTTCTTACTGGAGTTTCATGGAGTAGAATAAGCTTTATCACACGGAGATTGACCTGCACACCAAGACTCTTGTGTTGGAAAAGGTTAAAAACCTAAAAACAAATAAAAATAAAAATCCTAAAATAAAACTGAAGACACCTTAATTTTTCTTAAAGCCCAAACAGGGGGAAAAATCTCAAGGTCGTTACAAAATCTTGTACATTTTGAAACAAACCTTTAAATTATTTAAGATTAGCTTAAAAAGCCATAATAACTTAGCTAATCCATTTTAAATACCGAGAAATCTTAGACATAGTCTTCTGGGATATGAGGGCAGCCTTGACACTCCAGGCATCTCACAGGATACAGAGGGAAGGCTTTTCAAGATACCAAAGAGAAGAATTTTAGTAATCAAACCCTAGAAGTTTTTTTAAGACTGCAAAATGCCACCTCTCCATTCGTCTGAGAAACAGTCCTGAAAACCCAGCCTGCCCATGCCACCTCCCATCTCATTCTTTAGTGTTTTGTTTTCTTTGCCATAGGCTAGCTGCTCAATGGGAACAGGGTTCCAAAGCTCCTCCCTTCAGGGCTGCCCACGGAGACAAGCTTACAGGCTGCCATTGCTCCAATGATCATAATGATAACGGGTTTTTCCAGTGTGGTGTGTATTGACACTAGAAAGCAATTTTTTACATGATACTTAAAAATTTTTTTTTAATTTGGTATTTAACTTTTACTAGAAAAATATAAAACTGGCACACCAAACCTCTGCTTTCTGAGAGTATTACTTAAAAGACACTAAACTATGTTAGTCTCTACCCCATCCAGAATGCTGGTGGAACATTTCAGGAGGTGGCTTACTTAACATACCCAGAAGTGGCCCAAAAGTATCATTCACTGGAATAACAAGCTAAATGATAGGTAAAACAGTAAAATGGGAATTTTATAAAGCAATATAATTTATCCTTGAATCAGTGGTTCCCTCCTGCCTTAATTAGACATGGACATTTGCGTTTGGCTTTTATTTAGGTTTATTCTCTCTTAAGCATTCTTCACTATAACCTTCTAATTCTGCTTTGAGGGAGGGTGTACAACAGGATATGCAATTAAGTCAAAGGATCCACTTGGTGGTAAGCATCTATAAGCTGTTAGGTATCAATTAGATTTCTGCAGTCCAGAAATTGTCAGCCGAAGGCAGCTACATGTGATTCATCTGGTTAAAATTTTAGCTATAGCTGTTACATCTTACTCATTAACTAGGATTTTATCGGACATCCAATTTTATATACCTATGTAAGAGCTCAGTGGGTAACCAACCTCCAGTCGTGCTCCACCTCATACTCAATAGTACTTTGGGTGGGGTCATGCATATAAACAAATATTATTACATCTTCTGCTAATTTCAACAAACGGTCTTTCAGAAAAGAGAACAAGAAGGGCATGAGGAAAAGAGACAACAGAATGATATGGGTTCTGCCACACAATTAACAAGGGTTTTTTTCTAGAAGATGTGAATTATTATTTTGCTGTCTCTTTTGAGATGGGCCAATCTGCTATACCTAAAGTATTTTTTTTAACTGACGTCAGTAGAAGAAAGGAATAGTAATGAGTTAATTTTTAAAGAACTTCATTATACTCACACATTTCTTCCTTAGAGTTTTCTTGAAAAAATTCCAAGCGCACTTTAAAGTTTGCCTACCATATTTAAGATGGTTAGAATGAATCTCCTGGCTGCATCTGCTCCATGATAGGAAACCATTGCTGGGTCTGCAACCACTACAGTCTCTATGTTGTATTCTTGAGGTAATTTGTATGAATATCGTTTCCCTCTTCCACTTTCTGTTATTTTTTTTGATCTAGGTCTTCCTTTATCTGCAACAGAGATACAGATTTTCAAATGCACCTCCTCCTTGGCAACATGAATAAAAAAATTTCTGTTTCTTTAATGAGTAAAAAAAAAAGAAGTTTATTAAATATCAACATGTGCTGATGATGCGATGGTGAGCAAAGTTAAATAAGCCTAGGTTCCCTGCACATCTGGGACCTAAAAGGGCATTTGGCTCTTAAGGTAGGACTTTGGACTCAGACAGACTGGGCTTGACCTTTTATTAGCTCTGCCACTTGGATCATTAACATCACTCAGCCAGCCTCAGTTTTCTCATCTGTAAAATGAGTAACAATAACACCTACTTGCCAGAGTTGTTTTTGTCTTATAATAAGATCACATTACTAAACTTTCTAGCACAGTGATTCATATAAATAAAACTCAATAAATAAAAGATACCATGATTTGCTTTTTCGAAACTGACAAAATAGAGATCTACTTGCAAGAAGTGCCTGAAGTGACTGCCTGCAGATCCTCACTTGAGGCAGGTGCCCGCAATTAATAAAATATTACACATGGGTTACAAAGAATTTAGCTCTGCCTTCCATCAGGATCATACAGAAGTTATGACCTTAGGGTAATAAAGATTCCTCAAAAAGGGCCAAATAAAAGCAGCAAATGCAAATAAACAAACATGTTTATAAAATTTAACTACATAAAAATGTAAAATTTCTGTTTATTAGAACATGCCTCTATCAGAATGAAAAACATGCTACCAAGTGGGAGAAAATGTTTACAGTATTTGTCCACAATAAAGAACTAAAAAGCTACTCGAAGTCAATGACAGACAACCCATTTGAAAAATTGGCAAAGGACTTGAATGGCCATTTCTCACAAAAAGGATATCCAAATAACTAATTAACTATGAGAAAATGCTCAAACTCATTAATCTTCAGGGAAATGCAAATTAAAACATTAAATTAATTAAAATACCTAGAATGGTTAAAAAACAAAGAGATGGTTCTATCAAGTGTCAGCAAGAATGTGGTGACAACTAGAAGTCCCATACACATACATGCTGGAAGTTTAAGTTAGGATAAACACTGGAAAACTGGTTGGCAGTATCCACTAAAGTTGAACATTCACACACTCAGTGATCAGTGATCCAAAATATACACTCATCAGAAATGCATGAAAATCACTGTATAAATTATTCATAGCAGCACTATTCTTAATAATTCAAATAACCATCAAGAGTACAATGCATAAAGAAATGTTGGCCTCTTCATACAAAGGAATGCTACATAGCAATGAAAATCAACCAACTATTGTAATGTGCAAAATGTGGATGAACTTCACAAACCTAATACTGAGCAAAAGAAGACAATTGACAAAAGAGTAGATAATGTATGCTTCCATTTATGAAGCATCAAAAACTGGGAAGATGCAATGTCAGAAGTCAGGATAGTGAATAACTTAGGGTAAGAGAAATCAGTGCCTAGGAGTGGGCACAGGGCAGGTATTTGTAGGGCTGATATTTTTTATAATCTGAACTGAGTGGTAGCTACATGGTTATGTTCACTTTGGGAAAATTCAGCAGTTGGACATACCATTTGTGCAACCACCTGTGTGCAGATGGTATTTCAATAATGTTATGATTTTAACAGCTTTATTGAGGTGTAACTATATGCCATAGCCGGTAGTCATTTAAGTGTAAAATTATATTAGTTTTAACACAGTTTAGCTCTCTACAGTTGTGCAGCCACCTCTACAATCCATTATTAAATAAATTATCACCTGTTTCCCTCCTTGCCGTTCACCAAAATTCTGTTGATGTCACTAAACTGCTATCATCTCCTTCCCAAGCTTGTGCTGAGGGCCAAAAATGGTATTATTTCTTTACAATAATTTTAGTGGAGTCCCTGGAAGTAAATAGGTGTTCAGTGGAGTCCCATGGAGACAGACATATGCTAATCAGTCACGCTTCCCTGGATATCTCTAACATCGTTTTGAATTTGGACACACATGTTTGGACATAGTTCTAGTCCATCATTTTGGTTTCTCATAAATTCCTTTTCTTCAGTCTTACTCCAGGTGCTCTGGCTTTGGCATGCCAATTCAATTCAATTCTATTCCATTTGACCACCTATTCCACCTTTCTTGCCCTCTAATGTCTTTTCATAGTGCCAGGGTTAATTTCTCTCTTGAATTCTTGAACTACTGGTTCCCTTCTATTACTGACTTCTGGGCCCAACTGAGTTAACTCTGAAATCAATGAACTGGACCCTGACCACTACTGCTGAAAACTTCGCTGGCCTCAGATATCACCATAGCTTATGGTTTCTCATTTTTTTCTAGCAGTGACACAGATTAAAAATCTTTTTAACAACCAAAGCTTTACCCAAATATCAAGTAAAGTCAGTTAACACGTTAACCAAAGTGTTATGAAAAAAAATGCAAAGACTCATGAAACAAGACAGTGCAAAAAGATAAAAACAATTGCAGCCCCTTGCACCAGGATCACTGGGGTTAAAAGTCTACTTTATGGATCCATAGTACCAGTCACTAATACCAAAGACCTTGGGGAAAGACAACATAAGAAATTGGTTTTATGAGTATCTTGAGATCTATGACAGGAATGAATGTTGTAGTTTTTCTAATTGTAATCTCAATCCTACCAACAGATACTAGCATGTTGTTATATAAACTTATAATATTTAGTAAAGTACATTCCTATAAGTATCTGAAAAGATTTATTATCTTGGCAGAATCAACACCTAATAAAGTGATTATGAGGGGAAAAAAGTCTCTGTCAGCTCTCCTAGATGGGTATGTCACAGACTTTGTGTGGTGAGAATCACACAGTGGTAGGGACAAAGAAGATGAGATATAGGCAAAATATTAGAAAGCAGACATCATCATGAGTGAAATTAATAGACTTAGAAGAAGAAAAGGGAGGATTTCTCGTTGCTGTTGTTTGTTTTGGTCAGTGCGCGGTGGTGTGGTTACTTTTTAAGTGATGAGGTGGATAGTGGGGGAGAGGAGTTTGGGAGGAAAGATGATGGGTTCCCCTTTGGATTTATTAAGTCTGAGGTGCCTGACAGACATCCGAGCAGGAGTGACTGAGCACCCGGCAGTCAGGAGAGACATTAAAATTGAGACAGAGAGACTGGAACTAGTCAATGTGTAAGCAAAATTGGACCCTTGGACTTAGATTTTGTCACGCTGGGAAAGCACAGGGAGAAAGAAGTAGGAAGAAAAGGAGGAAGTCCTGGGAAACGCCCACACTTAGGAGGTGTGCATAAGAAAGAAGACACACCCATGGAGGAGACAGAGATAGAAGAAAAATAAAAGGAGAGCTAAAACAAAACCAAGTGGATAGTTATAAAATGAGGGGCTTTTGAACTGGACCAAGAATGGTAAACAGACCATGTAAGAGACGGAGAGAAAAGTTTGTTTCCTTTATTGGCCCAGCTAGCAACAGCTGTGTTGGTCCCATGTTGTCAGCGTGCTGGATCCTCATTTGCGTGTTAAATTTAAATAGAGTACTTGGAACATTCTAGTTTCTTAAGAATCTCAACTTCATGGTAGATTCCATCATATAAGTTAGCCATTATTTATGAAAATCATGCATATTGAAGTCATCTTTTCATTAAACCGCTTCCCTTGATGTCTTCATTGTCTACAAGGACTATGCCAAGCTCCTTCATCATCTTTTAAATCTTGAGACCATTTCCTACCTACATGACTGTATAAAAACAACACAGTTGATACTGCACACTTCCAGTTAGAGAAAACACTTTAAACTGTGCATTCACCAATGCTCAATGTTTGCTCTCCATAACATCCTTCACATACTGACAACAATCTCCACAGCAGTTATGGATGGTGCATGGAAAACATGGAAACTATTTCAATAGTGGTCTGGTTAAGTTAGCGCTAAGAATAGAAATGATCTCTGCGTCCTGCTTAAAGAGATCAGTCTTCTTCAATTATATATAAACCTCTTTCTTATTCACACTGAGTCCTAGACATACTCATAAATTTAAACTAAAATGTTAAGGAATACATACGACAACGTCACTTGCCTACTTAAAATCTTCAAAGACCACCTTTTGCCTTCCATTGAAAGTCCTTACCACGGCACTAAAATCCCTCCTTTATTGCCTCCCTGACTGCCTTTCCAGGGCTGTATCTCAGGTCCATGCTACAGACATTTGCCTTAAGCTCCCCGAGTTGATGCTTTCTTCTGCCTTTAGGTTTTTGCATGTATTGTTCCTTCTGCCTGAAATGTTCTTTCACCACCTGTTAATATGCACTAAAAATTTCACATACATTTTTCATTTTCATGAATACTCTCATTTAATTTTGACAACAGCCCTGAGATTCAGGCATCACTAGCCCCATTTTGTATATTGCAAATGCAGCTTTTCAGAGATAAGTTTTCCAAAGTCACACAGCTAGGAAGTGGCAGCAAAAGTATGTGAATACAGGCAGTCTGACCCCAAAGTTCATTATCTTAGCCTGCACACTCTGTTCTTTTTACTCTCAGAGATGTAAATCTATAGCCTGGTAAGTTTTACTAGATCTTTGAGGCTGAGCCCACCAATTTCAGAAGCCTGGAATTTTGTGTACTGAGTCTGACACGGTTGTTATCATACTACAGTATAATTACTCATTTACTTGTTTGTCTAAAATAATACATTGGTTGTCTCTTGAGATTAAGAGCTGTGTCATTTAGCTGTACATCCCTGTGAGGTGACCGGTTGTGCTTATGTTGCAAACAAAGAGGCCTAGGTTCAAAAGTTGAAGGGAATTGAAGAGAAGTACCTGGCTGGAGTGAGACTGAAGCTAAGCCTTAAACCTGGGGGCCTCTGAATCTTAATGTCATGTGCCTTCCCCTCCTCTGATTTGTCTTTTAATAAAGAACATAACAAAGCCATCCTAATGTATGAAGGTCCCTGGTTAGAAAAAATATTCATGTAATCAATATATATATAAGTAATATACCTAAGGCATCAAAATGATGAAAGGAGATAGTGCAAAGACCAATTTGAATACAAGAAAACATTATGATTCCATTGTACAAAGGCAAAAACTGAAACATCTGAATTTGAATCATATGTTTACTATGTTAACATATCAGCCTGGAGTAAGAAGTACAATTAGACACATCAGTGGAAATGAATTCTGTATTTCATGGATTGCTCATTTTTAAATGATTCTTTAAATTCTAGATCCTTTAAAAAAATCATCTGAAAATAGATAAGCTCACTAAATCATCTGACTGATGGTAGCTTAGCACACCTTGAAAGCAAGTGCTTGATCCAAATAGGTCAATTAATATATAACAGTGGTGCCTAAAAAAAATAATTAGAAACCTTATAAACAATATTTGCCAAATATAAACAGTGGGTTTATGGTTTCTAAACCTATAAAATTAAGAATTTTCTAGAAACTTTTCCTTCTTGCATAATGGCACACAAAGTCTGCTTTGTGTCATCCATACACATGAGTAATTAGAACAGCTGGAACTTAATAGGATTCGAAAGTTGCATAGTGCAGATTTTCAATACAACTCATACAAGGCAATTTCCTTAAATGGACTAAACCCAAGTTGCTGCTATCATCTCACCATACGAAAGCCTTAAAGCCTTTCTTTTGCTTGTTCATAATACCATGACTTTTGTTCGGCCGTTTTATCTCCTTTGTGTCAAAGTTCTTAGAATAGAGAAGAGTTAAATTGACTTGTTTGTCTACACTGAACAGTGTGACACAGAGATAGAGTCACTTAACCACGTTGGAAGATAATTCCCATACAGACAGACAGGAGCTTTCCCAAAAGAAAATAGAAATCATGGATTAATTTGAGATAAATATGTCTAAATGGAAACATATTTTAATTCTTTCTGATTCTGAATGCCCTAGACAACTGATTATATGAACATTGTCTGACCTCTGCAAGTGTTACTTATTGTCACAAGTCAAAAACCTAAACTGGCCTCAAACCATACCCAATTTTAGAATGTCTTGGTGCTAACTATACCAACACCTAATTTTATATCTGTAAATCAAATTTTAAAGTCTTTACATAAAAAATTCTTCAGTAAATTCATATTTCCTCAGATTCTAACTGGAAACATTTTTCATCTCAGTAAACATTCATTGAGATGTCTGGATTAGATGTCTAAAATTTTTTCCTAGGGAGATTTCTAATTATTTTCTGAATGTTGGCTATAGCTTTCAGGTCCAACGTATGTAATAGAAATCGCTCATTTTCCTTACTATTTTTGTTAATGCCACAGATCTCTGCCAAAAGAAATAAGGAAGTGCACAGAATAGTCACACATACTCACACACACACTCACACACACACACACACACACACACACACATTTTTTTTTTCTGTGAAGTACTGGCAGACAGACACTAGGATTTGATGGTTAGGAATGTATATGAGCTTCTGAAACGTCCAGATTTAAGATATTCTGATACTGAGAAAAAAATTCAAGAAATAAATCTTTACTCTCCCTCCTATTCCTCTGCTAATTTTAATCTCCAAGCTGATTTTTACCTGGGTCAAATTTTAAAAAAAAAGGAAGAAGAGGCTTCTGATCTCATAGAGGGGGACTAAAATAAGGTCATGAGCTCACAGTATTCAATTTCAAGAGATCTGGAATTCTCTGTGTCATTTCTATTCCAGTGAGGTGAACAGTACCCCATGGGGAACACATCACAGTTTGAGAGAGAGGTATAGAACATGTTATATATTAATCTCTGAAATCCTTTTGAGTTGCCATTTTTTGATATTAAAATGCTGTGCTTCATAGAACACCAAAAGATATGTCTAGCATAGATATATTTAACTCATCAACCCAAAGAGATTCCACATTAAAAAAAAAGATAAAGTTGGTAGATGGATGAATGGACGGATGAATGGACAGATAGGTAGGCAGAAAGAAAAGGAAAGAATTTTAAAAGACTCATCGCACACTGCATATTTAGTTAAATCCTTTCAGGAGAAGGCGTTACCTGAAATGATACCACAGTAATGACTGTGAGGAGCTGACTTCTCTGTGACTTTTTCCTCCACGGACCTTTTCTGCCTATACACACGGTGTGGGTGACCCGTTATGGCCACTGAATCATTGAGTGGTTCAATAAATATGAAGTCCTCATTGAGCTGTATAAATCCCATCTGGAATACACAACATGAAAGGATATGTAAGAAATACCATTTGAATAAATTATCTTATAGATTTTCCTACTTATACACTCTTTCACATATGTGCATACATTGTAATGAAGCTATTTTAGCACCCCCACTAATAAGGTAACTGTCTTCCCATTTTATTACTTCATCTTTAATGTACTTTATTGCGCAGCAGAAACTTCATTAGTGAGTCTTAGCCTGTGTGGGTGGGAGGCTGGATGCCAGCAACAGATGCACGGTAAAAATTCTGGAATGTTCAAGGCTCACTTTGAAAGACTCTTGGGGTCACTTACATGTTCAGCACATACAAAAGGGCACTATAGTCTTAACTGCATATATACCACGTAGTCCAACTTTTTGACAATCCTTATTTAATAAAGTAATTCATGTAACACATCAAAGCAAATATAGGAGAGACATGGTATTGAACTTATTAAGTAAAATTTTCTTAAAGCCTTCTACTAAATATTCTGAAAACCTCTGAACAATAAATTACAGAAGAAAATGACACATCACTTACATACGGCCAGTTTCATTTCATATATGCCACATTTTTTAAGTCAGCCCATTGTGAACAGAGGGCTAAAAACTGTAAAATATGGTTATGATCCATAAAAAGAACTTCAGACAAGTACACTGAAGCTAAGCCTCGTCATTTCTTTCCTTCTTCAGAAAATAAATTTGCACTGTACCTAGGAAAATATTCCACTCAATCTTTTCAGTTTTTATTATTTTACTCTTTATACATATTATACAAAATGTATTTGACTAGTCATTCTGTTAACTCTTTAGTAAATGTTTTTGAAGAAATAATCTCTTAGAAGCTACGTTATCCATGCCCAACCTGCTACAACCAAAGTTCTTAATTTTGTTTTGCATTAATTATATGAAAATTATATATAAATATCTAAGTAGAGTTTTAATTTGATCCACATATAACTGGCATAGTACATATAATAAATAATAATTACTTCTTCAGATATAGCAATTCCTTCACATTAAATATTAAGAAAAAATAAACCTATGCTAAAAAATATGTTTTCCTTAAAAGTAAAGAAGAAAATTATTTTTCTTTTAATTATTAAAGTATATTGCATCTTCCACACAGGGAGATCAGGTGATTGTCAATATGCCACCTCATTTTATTTGGTGAACATCAGCATTAAAAGATACCTTAAAAGAGTATATCTAAAAATCCTCATCAATTTCATTTCACTGAATTTTTTATATCACTAATAAAATTCTCAAGTACCAGAATAACAGTTCCACTACTCTCTGTTCCCTTTTCCTCTCTCTTTCCCAGTCTCTCCCTGTCCCTCTTTTGCACATACACACACACACACACACACACACACACACACACACACACACATATGCATGAGTGCAAATGATGCAAAGATGATTTACTCGAATGAATCTTGCAACATATTAAGCATATAAATATATTTGGGCCATTTTTTGTGCAATTTCAGTGTGACTTCCAACAAATTATTTATTTTCCACATGTTTTCATTCTCTCAAATATACGACTAGATTGAATTTTAAGGTAATTATATGAAGTCCAAAAATCTTTCCCTGGAGCTAATTTGATAGTGCAAAGAGGATATCAAATATTTAAAAAATTTTAAACTTGAAATAATAATAATTAAAGAAGTAGTACACCTACATATGGATAGAGGTGACATGGTGCCACATTATATGTCACTGATCCAGACTGAAAATATAGAAATATGTTACACTTGTCTTATACATTAGTGTGTTTCTGAGAGTCAGTCAGTATTCAAGGCCCCTAATAAAACTGACAGTGTGGCTAGTGATTAAAACAATATTGTTATGATGGTTAGAGCCCAGTTTCCAAAAATCATAAATTTGCAAACTGATAATCTTTCAACAGGTGATAAGCATGGTTAGACTGATAACAATAAGCCCTATAAAATTTAATTGCATGACCAGTGGGGTATGGGGGTGACTCAGTAATATACGTCAATGTAGTCACATTGTTTTTCATGTGAAATTTCATAAGTGTATATCAATGATACCTTAATAGAAAAATTGCATATCATCATATAACATATAATGACATATATAAAGATTGTGGATTTAAGATTATTGCGGTTCATAAGCCACTACTGGCCATGTAACTGTGAGGAGGTTTTGTTGCCTTTTTCTATGTAACAGCTTCAGAGGGTCGTTTCAAAGATTCATGTTTTTAAAAGCACATGTAATGCCCTTATCATAGGATCTGATGCCAGGTAACCACTCAGAAATGTTCGCCATATTTTTATTTTATTATTAAGAATAATTGCATGAAATGCAAGCACAAAAATGTCTGAGTATGGACCAAAGAGTCAAAATTTATTCACCTTTAGATCCACACATTAGCATACTAAACACTGTTTGAAATTAGTATTTTTTTGTTTTTTAATTAGGATTTGGAAAGCTCTTTATAACAGAATTACCTGTTGTGTTAGGATTTTACCCATAGACATTTTTAAAAGTGAGAAGGCCACCTTTAAAAAGGAAAAAAGTGTTGGAATAATTATACATGGTGACTCATTCATTCAATACATATTTACTGTCTGACCACAGTGTGCCAGACTCCCGTTCACTCTGGGGCATATTTAGTGCCAACTGTTCAGTGTTCTCTCTCAGGAAAGGGTTTTCCCTCTGAGACCAGAATACCATCCTACAGCATAGGAAGCACTCTAGCTTAGGTCCCTGTCTTTCAAGATAATGACTTATATTAAAGCAGAGTTGCAGAAAATCTGGGAGTTTTCTGTCTCCACAAAGGCCTCACTTTTTCCACCAACAATAAAGTTGGTTTTATCAGCACTGTGATTTTAAAATCCATGAAAGAACACAGATCTTTATTAATCTCGGCACCAGAGCCCCTGCATTCAACAATCCACAAGTAGGTGGCATTCACTTTAGTGCAAATTCTGTCCTTTCAATTTTAGAAGGAAAGAAAAGCTTATGTGAATAATTATGGCATGATGCATTATCAAAAATAAATGCAAGTTATATAAGCCTTTTTCTCCCAGATTACCCTTTTTAGATTTTTCAAAATGATTTTAACTATTTTGAGATGCTTCATGCAAACATTTGGAAATGAAGTCAAGTTTAACAGTTGTTCCCTACATTATTCTGTCATCCTGTGCATTTTCTCAACCGGTGGTATCTCAGCTCTTTGTCATTGACTGCTATTCTTTGATTTGACAATTTGGAAAGAATTTCAGTATTTTCCAAATTTACTGTCACTTATGTGAAACTAAGTTACCAGCCATTTCTTTTCATAATGGTTCTCATATTTTATCTATTTAGATGCTTCTGCGCTTTTTTTTAACACAACCGTTAACATCAACCTTCACATAGGTTTACTGACACGGCCACAAACTTTTAATCACAACATGAAATTTGATTTGGCTAATATGCATGGATTTTTATATATCATTGCTTCAGTTCACCAACTATTTTCATTTGTTTAAAATAACTGTGGTCTATTAGATAGATTCCAAAGGCTAATGTAAGCACGAATAAGAAATAACTATGTGCCTGAACAGCAGCATGGCATGCTCTGCTCTTACTCCCACTCCTTCCAGGTTAATCCTTGATGTCCACTGCCTCACTTCCTATCCACTCAGAGAACTACAGTCATCTCAAGTTTTCTCTTCATTCTTCCATTTTCCTTTCTGGAAATTTTATTTTCAGAACCTTGGTTTTTTAGGTAACTTGCAGTGGACTAGCTGAAGGTATTTATCTGAGACCTCAACTGCATAAAGGTAAGAGTCTTTGATAACATCCTTTTTAAAAAAATATATAGTATAGGTGGACTTCCAGGAAGATGGCAGTGTGAGCAGGGCGGTGGAAATATCCTCCCAAAACCATATATATTTATGAAAATACAACAAATACAACTATTCCTAAAACAGAGACCAGAAGATATAGGAAGGCACATAGCCTGTAGCTACACCGCAGAGGACTCGGCACCCAGCGAAGCGGGTAAGATAGGGAACTGCAACCCGGCGGGACCTGAACACTCCCCAACCCCAGCGCACTGCAGAGAGGAGAGGATTCAGAGCGGGGAGGGAGTGGAAGAACAGGCCCGCGAAATAACCAGCACTGGTGGTCTGCGCCGGGAACACTGACACACATCGCACGCTGTATTGGAGATTGGAGACTCAGAGGTGCAGGATCTGAGGCGGGGAACACACCGGGGTCCTCTAAGACACTCCCCGGGACAAAAGAAAAGCGCACGCCTTCTTAGCGGTCTTAAAGAGGCAGAGGTCCAACGAAGGAGCAGGTTCATCCCAGCACACTCAGCCCACCAGGCTGGGAGTCCTGGGGAATTCGGGACCCCTTGACTGGCGACTGGGAAAAAGTAGCCATACAGAGACTTCTCACAGAGATCAGCAGCCTCCCATTCGTTCCCACCCCGGCCAGAGCTACAAAGGGCCCTGAGGAGTGGTGCGGCCACAGCTACGAAACACTGGAGAAGCAGCACCACATACAGCATCCTCACAGAATCAACTCCCAGCGGGCGTTTTCTTTCTTTCTTTCCTTTTTTTTTTCTTTTGTTTCTTTTCCTCTGTAAAAGTCTTAAAGGGCCCAGCTGACATATGTGACACCTATCAGCGACCACTTCTATCGCCATGAAAAGACAGAGAAATATGGTACAAACAAAGCTTACCCAGACCAAGACAACACTAGAGAGGGAGTCTGATGTGATGGAAATGCACAATCTTCCTGAAAAAGAAGACTTCCTGAATAAAAGTCATAACCATACTGATGGATCTACAGAGAAATATGTAAGAGCTGAGGGACGAAGTGAGGGAAGTGAGGAAAGACAGTGCAGAAAAGAGACAAGCAATAGACGGGTTTAGCAGCAGACTGGATGAGATGCAAGACACTGTTAATGGAATAGAAATCAGGGAACAGGAATACAGAGAAGCTGAGGCAGAGAGAGATAAAAGGATCTCTACGAATGAAAGAATATTAAGAGAACTGTGTGACCAATCCAAATGGAACAATATTAGCATTTAGGAGTGCCAGAGGAAGAAGAGAGAGAAAAAGGGACAGAAAGTGTCTTTCAAGAAATAATTGCTGAAAAGTTCCCCATGCTGGGGAAGGAAGTAGTCTCACAGTCCACGGACGCCACAGATCTCCCAACACAAGGGACCCAAGAAAGACAACACCAAGACACATAATAATTAAAATGTCAAAGATCAAAGATAAGGACAGAGTATTAAAGACAGCTAGAGATAGAAAAAAGATCACGTACGAAGGAAAACTCATCAGACTATCATCAGACTTGTCAACAGAAACAGTACACGCTGGAAGAGAATGGCATGATATATTTAATGTAATGAAACAGAAGGGCCTCGAACCAAGAATATTGTATGAGGCACGATTATCATTTAAATATGACAGAGGGATTAAACAATTTCCAGACAAGAAAAACCTGAGAGAATTTGCCTCCCATAAACTACCTCTACAGGATATCTTAAAGACACTGCTCTAGAGGGAAGCACTCCTAAGGCTAAAAAGAGGTCACCAGAGAAAATAAAATCATAGCAAAGAAATCAGATCATTGAAATACTAACTAAAGGCAAAGTATAAAACACCTAGTACATAAAGAATGGAGGAGGAAGAATAAGAAGGGAGAGAAATAAAGTAACATCAGACGGTGTTTACAATAACTTAACAAGAAAGTTAAGTTAGATTGTTAGATAGTAAAGAAGCAACCCTTGAAACTTTCGTAACCATGAATCTAAAGCCAGCAATGGCAATAAGTACATATCTATCGATAATTACCCTAAATGTAAATGGACTGATTGCACCAATCAAAAGACACAGAGTAAAAGAATGGATAAAAAAGCAAGACTCATCTATATGCTGCTTACAAGAGACTCACCTCAAACGCAAAGATATCCCCAGACTAAAAGTGAAGGGATGGAAAAGGATATTTCACGCAAACAACAAGGAGAAAAAAGCAGGTGTTGCAGTACTTGTATCACACAAAAGAGACTCCAAAATGAAGAAAGTAGCAAGAGATAAAGAAGGACATTACATAATGAAAAGGGGTCAGTCCAACAAGAGGATATAACCATTTTAAAACTATATGCACCCAACATAGGAGTGCCGGCACATGTGAAACAAATACTAACAGAATTAAAGGAGGAAATAGAAAGCAATGCATTCATTTTAGGAGACTTCAACACACCACTCACTCCAAAGGACAGATCAACCAGACAGAAAATAAGTAAAGACACAGAGGCACTAAACAACACACTAGAACAGATGGACCTAACAGACATCTACAGAACTCTACACCCAAAAGCAACAGGATACACATTCTTCTCAAGTGCACATGGAATATTTTCCAGAATAGACCACATACTAGGCCACAAAAAGAACTTCAGTAAATTCAAAATTATTGAAATTATACCAAGCAACTTCTCATATCACAAAGGTATAAAACTAGAAATAAATTTTAGAAAGAAAACAAAAAGGCTCATAAATACATGGAGACTTAACAACATGCTCTTAGATAATAAATGGATCAACGACCAAATCAAAACAGAGATCATAGAATATTTGGAGACCAATGACAACAAGAACACAAAGCCACAACTTCTGTGGGACGCAGCAAAGGCAGTTCTAAGAGGAAAGCATATTGCAATCCAGGCCTATTTAAAGGAGGAAGAACATTCCCAAATGAATAGTCTAAAGACACAATTACTGAAATTGGAAAAAGAAGAACAAATGGGGTCCAAAGTCACCGGAAGGAGGGACATAATAAAGATCAGAAAAGAAATAAAATTGAGAATAAAAAAATAGAAAAAAATCAATGAAACCAAGAGCTGGTTCTTTGAAAAAATAAACAAAATAGATAAACCCCTAGCCAGACTTATTAAGAGAAAAGAGGTTCTACATATAAACAGATTCAGAAGTGAGAAAGGAAAAATCAAGACAGACCCCACAGAAATACAAAGAATTATAAGAGAATACTATAAGAATCTATATGCTAAAAAGCTGGAAAACCTAGAAGAAATGGACAACTTCTTAGAAAAATAAAACCTTCCAAGACTGACCAAGTAAGAAACAGAAAAACTAAACAGACCAATCACCAACAAGGAAATTGAATCGGTAATTGAAAAACTAACCAAGAACAAAACCCCCGGGCCGGATGGAGTCACCTCTGAATTCTACCAGACATATAGAGAAGAAATAACACCCATTCTCCTTAAAGGTTTCCGAAAAATAGAAGAGGAGGGAATACTTGCAAACTCATTCTACGAAGCCAGCATCACTCTAATACCAAAACTGGGCAAAGACCTCACCAAAAAAGAAAATTACAGACCAATATCCCTGATGAACGTAGATGCAAAAATACTCAACAAAATATTAGCAAACCGAATTCAAAAATACATCAAGAGGATCATACACCATGATCAAGTGGGATTCATCCCAGGGATGCAAGGATGATACAACATTCGAAAATCCATCAACATCATCCACCACATCAACAAAAAGAAGAACAAAAACCACATGATCATCTCCATAGATGCTGAAAAGCATTTGACAAAATTCAGCATCCATTCCTGATTAAAACTCTCAACAAAATGGGTATAGAGGGCAAGTACCTCAACATCATAAAGGCTATATATGACAAACCCACAGCTAACATCATACTTAACGGCGAGACGCTGAAAGATTTTCATCTAAGATCGGGAACAAGACAGGGATGCCCACTCTCTCCACTGTTATTCAACATAGCACCGGAGGTCCCAGCTATGCATTCAGACAAAACAAAGAAATACAAGGCATCCAGACTGGTAAAGAAGAAATCAAATTGTCACTATTTGAAGATCACATATTGTACATAAAAAACCCTAAAGACCACTCCAAAAATAGTAGAACTAATATCTGAATTCAGCAAACTTGCAGGATACAAAATTAACACACAGAAATCTGTTGCTTTCCTATACGCTAACAATGAGCTGAGCTAACAGAATGAGAAATCAGGAAAACAATTCCATCCACAATTGCATCAAAAAGAATAAAATACCTAGGAATAAACCTAATGAAGGAACTGAAAGACCTATAACCTGAAAACTACAAAACACTCCTAAGAGAAATTAATGATGACACTAACAAACGGAAATTCAATCCATGCTCTTGCTAGGGAGAATAAATATTGTCAAAATGACTGTACCACATAAAGGAATCTACAGATTCAATGCAATCCCTATCAAAATACCAACAGCATTCTTTAAAGAACTGGAACAAATAGTTCTAAAATTCATATGGAACCACAAAATATCCCGAATAGCCAAAGCAATCCTGAGAAGGAAGAATAAAACTGGGGGAATTACATTCCCTGACTTCAAGCTCCACAACAAAGCCACAGTAATCAAGACAATTTGGTATTGGCACAAAAACAGACCCACAGACCAGTGGAAAAGAATAGAAAATCCAAACATTAACCCAAACATATATAGTCAATTAATATATGATAAAGGAGCCTTGGATATACAATGGGGAGATGACAGCCTTTTCAGCAGCTGGTGTTGGCCAAAATGGACAGCTACATGTAAGAGAATGAAACTGGACTACTGTCTAACCACATACACAAAAGTAAACTCAAAATGGATCAAAGACCTGAATGTAAGTCATGAAAACATAAAACTCTTAGAAAAAATATAGGCAAAAATCTCCTGAATATAAGCATTTGCAACTTCTTCATGAACATATCTCCCCAGGCAAGAGAAACAAAAGCAAAAATGAACAAGTGGTATTATATCAAGCTGAAAATCTTCTGTACAGCAAAGGACACCATCAGTAGAACAAAAAGACATCCTACAGTATGGGAGAATATATTCATAAATGACGTATCCGATAAGAGGTTGACATCCAAAATATATAAAGAACTCACGCACCTCAACAAACAAAAAGCAAATAATCCAATTAAGAAATGGACAGAGGACATGAATAGACACTTTTCCAAAGAAGAAATTCAGATGGCCAACAGGCACATGAAAATATGCTCCACATCGCTAATCATTAGAAAAATGCAAATTAAAACCAATGAGATATCACCTCACACCAGTTAGGATGGCCAACATCCAAAACACAAACAACAACAAATGTTGGTGAGGATGTGAAGAAAAGGGAACCCTCCTACACTGCTGGTGGGAATGCAAATTAGTTCTACCATTGTGGAAAGCAGTATGGAGGTTCCTCAAAAAACTCAAATTGAAATACCATTTGGCCCAGGAATCCAGAAGATCCAGGAATCCCACTCCTAGGAATTTACCCTAAGAATGCAGCAGCCCAGTTTGAAAAAGACAGATGCACCTCTATGTGTATTGCAGCACTTTTTACAATAGCCAAGATATGGAAGAAATCTAAGTGTCCATCAGTAGATGAATGGATAAAGAAGGTGTGGTACATATATACAATGGAATATTATTCAGCCATAAGAAGAAAACAAATCCTACCATTTGCAACAACATGGATGGAGCTAGAGGGTATTATGCTCAGTGAAATAAGCCAAGTGGAAAAAGACAAGTATCAAATGAGTTCACTCATATGTGGTGTATAAGAACAAAGAAAAAATACTGAAGGAACAAAACAGCCGCAGACTCACAGAACCCAAGAACGGACTAATAGTTACCAAAGGGAAAGGAACTGAGGAGGATGGGTGGGAAGGGAGGGACAAGGGGGAAAAAGGGGCATTACGACTAGCAGACGTAATGTTGGGGGGGTCATGGGGAGGGCTGTACAACTCAGAGAAGACAAGTAGTGATTCTACAGCATCTCACTACGCTGATGGACAGTGACTGTAATGGGGTTGGTGGGAGGGACCTGATGAAGGGTGTAGTTTAACAACCATAATATTGCACATGTAATTGTGGATTAAGGATACCAAAAAAAAATATTATATATATATATATATGTATATATATGTATATATGTATGTATAGTACATTGCAAGAACTAAATGCTTTAAGTGTTAAAGGGCATGAGGAAGGTGGTAGATTCTTATAATTTCAGGATTTAAGAAGAGTCTTGAGGGATATAGGATTTGGATAAGACTGGGACAAGGTCACTCTTTAGGAGAGGACATTTTATGAGCGGCTGCAAAAGGATGTGGAGTCTACGAAACAGTCTGAGAAGATGACTGGCTTGAGTAGAGAAATGGGAAAACATAGCCAAAAAAAAAAGAGAGAGAGAGAGAGAAACCTATATAATCGAAAACCTTATATGACAAAGTTCTTGACAGAAAAAGGAAAGTCAATGACTTGAAGCTCTGAGAATGATTAGTCTGTTAG
Organism: Smutsia gigantea; assembly: GCA_032199065.1. Classification (NCBI taxonomy): domain Eukaryota; kingdom Metazoa; phylum Chordata; class Mammalia; order Pholidota; family Manidae; genus Smutsia; species Smutsia gigantea. Next base: position 44,253 of record JAVSCE010019331.1, read on the forward strand.
CCAACTATAAGGCATATTAGAGAATTTGGGAGAAAATGGAAGTAGCACAGGTGTTTTATTTCTAAACAGCAGTAATAGAAATTGAGAAAGTATTTGGCATTAGTATTTGCTTGTAAAAACATTTTAGACAAATGTCTGATGCTCTGCATGATCTGAACTTCTATGTCAGTTTGGCTCTATTGCCTTAAGTATTTTCTTGCATGGTAATGTTACTGTGAATATCTCTTTACGAAAGAAAGCATTCTGTAGTTTAAATGTAAGCATAATACAGGGCTTGACATAAATGGTAATGCTATAAGTTTGTTTTATGCCTTATTCAAAAATGTCATTTTCCACATTACTGCAAATAAGAGTGATATTTCAAGCATTTGTGTATTCTACACATCACATAAATCTGTATAGAAATGTATTTCTGACACCGTGTCTATCCTAGCATCTTTTCATACTCCAATACCTTTCCTGCCTCAATCCTTTCAATGTTTCCCCTTTATGTCCACACAACTCCAAATCTTTAATGAAGATATATACAGCATAATAAACTCGTGCCTACTTCACTAGTTTTATATTTATAACCTAAACTTCATATGTAACTATAACAAACACATTTTAATTGCACGAACAAACTTTATATTCGCAAATATTTCAGAATAACTTTTAGTTGCAGGATCACATCTTGTGATGTGGCACATATGCTGTTATCTCTTCCCAGAAGAATGAGAAAGTCACTGTCAGTGTGGAAAGTTATTTCTTCAAAATCAAGCCAACCCTGCCCTCTCTCCAGAATAAGCACTGCCTCCCCATCCACTTCCACACTGTACCTTTCCCACTATTGCACTATGAGTCCATGGTGGTTCTTGTTTTGGGTCTCTGACTGGACCAGGAGCTATTTGAGGGCAGATTTTGAGCTCAGTGCTTATCTTTACTAAGACCTGGCACCTAGTGGGCACTCAAGGAATGTGGCTTTTAACTTGATGTATTCTTTCTTTTTGAGATAAAAGAAAACATATCCATTTACTGCTCTGAAGAACATCTACTCACTTCACCTGTGACTCCATCAGGGAAAATTTATAATTTGATTTCCTCCCTCTAGCATTTTCACTGTTGCTTCCCTTGCATGCCCAAGTTCCATCTTTGGGAAAAGCTTTCACATGATTGCACTGTTACCATCATTCCATTTTCTTTTCCCTGCCAAAGGACTGCAAAAAGAATTATGGAACTGCAATGGCAGAAGGAAACTCAGAATCACCCAGTCATCACTGGTGTTTTAAAATCAAGAAAATCATGGTTTAGAAATGTTGGATGACTTTCCTAAAATCACACAGATGATTCAATATCAGTGCTAGAGTCTCAGCCTCCCAATTTCCAAATTGATGTTCGGTTTTAATTCCTGCTCGAAAAATGCTTGCTACCTGCATTCCAATTCCCCCCGTCGAATACCGAAAAGTGTTCTGAAGCCACCCACAATTTCCTTTCCTTTATTCTCCAAAGGCATTTGACCCTGGGCTGCCTTTCTCCTGCATGAGTACTACATGACTCTAGTTCTCTTTTCTAGCAATTGCTTCTCTTTTCTAAACAGGTCGAGGTCCTCACCACAAGGCAGGTTGGGATCAGCAACTGTCCTCTGCATTTATCATGCCCAGTGGTGTCACAAGACCCTCTATGGAGGTCATTCTGAAATGCCCCTTGCATCACTGTATTCCATCAAGATCAACTGTCTCTCAACTGCATTATCTCACTTAACTTGTGGCACTCTCCCCAAACTAGCACCTCCTAAGTCTGAATCTCTGTCCATGACACTAACCTTTTTCTAGTTAGCCAGGCTCAAAAAATTATATAGTCCTACACTCTTCCCTTTTCAAACTTCTTTTAAAAACATTTGTAAGAAAAGAGTAATATAGGAAGAGCTTCAAATGGCGGCGTGTGAGGTGACATGGAGAACTCCTCCAAAACCACAAATAGTACAAAAATATAGTTAATTAATACAACTAACCCTAAAACAGCAGCAAGAAAGAAGGCTGCACCAGACTGCATACAGACCTCAGGAACACACGAGACCTCACAAAACAGGGTAACTACGAAAGCCTTTAACCCACGGGACTCAGGCCCTACCCCAACCCAGCTCACTAGCGGGAGGAAGAGAAACGGAGCAGGAAGGGGGTGGAATCCTGGGACTGCTGAACACCTAGCCCTGGAGATCTGCTTTGTGAGCAGAAGCTTATATTCTCTGGTACTCTGGACGTTGGGGAGCTTGGACGGGCAGAGTGCTTGGGAGACTGACATTCTGGTCATTTGTGGAGGACATGATCCACAGCCTGCCGCTCTGAGTCAGAGGAGGGGCAGGCAGTCTGAGTGGCTTCCTATCAGCAAGAAGGTTGCTGAAGGGGTGGAGTTTGCACAGAGCTTGCTGCATGGGAGATGGGAGAGTTGGACAAGGTTGTCTGGGCGCACTGTGCCCAGCTGGTGGGGAACTTGGAGGAGCTTCAGTTGTTCCACTCCCCTGACTGCCTACTCAGCTCCGAGGGCCCCCACTGTGACACAGAGCTTGCCTAGCCTTCCTACTGGCCTGCAGGCACCTGCTCGCACACCAGCAGTCACTGCGCTGGTGTCAGACCAGCCAGAGGGAGGCCCCGCCTACAACAGCTAGAGATGCAAAGCACAGAGGCTTACACATGTGTGCTTGGCCTACTGGCTCTGACACTGGAGACAGGCACCGCAGACGGGAATCAGAAAATAGATCTTTCCTCCCCCCAACCACCAGCTCTGCTCCCCTACAATCCCCAACCTCACTCTAGGGGCTGAGCACCTCCAGAGACTGGAGTTTCTGCATACTAGTGGGCACCACACAGAAATATAAAACGTCAAATGAACATGGTTCAGACCAAAATCTCACAAACCCCAGAAAAAGGGTCAAATGAAACTGAACTCACCAATCTTCCCAAAAGAGAGTTCAAAATAAATATCATAAACATGTTTATGGGGGTAGAGAAAAATATTGAAGAACTCAGGAACGAATTTAAGACAGAGATTCAATCATTAAGAAATTCCATATCAGAAATGAAACATACAATGGAGGGATTTAAAAGCAGATTAGATGTAGTAGAAGAGATGGCAAATGGAATAGAAATTAGAGAAGAGGAATACAAAGAAGCTGAGGCACACAGAGAAAAAAGAATCTCTAAGAATGAAAGAATATTGAGAGAACTGTGTGACCAATCCAAATGGAACAATACTTGCATAATAGGGGTACCAAAAAAAGAAGAGAGAAAAAAAGTGATAGAAAGTGTCATTGAGGAGGTAATTGCTGAAAACTTCCCCAATCTGGGGAAGGAGACAGTCTCTCCAGCCATCGAGATGCACAGATCTCCCAAAACAACATCAAGACATATAATAATTAAAATGGCAAAGATCAAGGATAAAGACAGATTTTTAAAAGCAGCTAGAGAGGGAAAAAAAGATCACATACAAAGGAAAACCCATCAGGCTATCATCAGACTTCTCAACAGAAACCTTACAGTTCAGAAGTGAGTGGCATGATATATTTAATGCAATGAAGCAGAAGGGTCCTGAACCAAGAATACTCGACCCAGCAAGGTTATCATTTAAATTTGAAGGAGGGATTAAACAATTTTCAGATAAGCAAAAGCTGAGAGAATTTACCTCCCACAAACCACCTCTACCATGCATTTTGGAGGGACTCCTATAGATGGAAGTATTCCTAACACTAAATAGATGTCACCCAAGGGATAGACAAAAAGTACAGAATATGATTCATAACATACAAAGAATGGTGGAGGAAGAAAAAGGAGAGAGAAAAAAAAGAACCTTTAGGTTGTGTTTGTAATAGCATTCTAAGTGAGTTAAATTAGACTGTTAGATACTAAGGGAATTACCCTTGAACCAATGGTAACCACAAATCTAAAGCCTGCAATGGCAATAAGTACATACCTACTGATAATCACCCTAAATGTAAATGACCTGAATGCACCAATCAAAAGACATAGAGTTACTGAATGGATAAAAAATCAAGACCCATCTATATGCTGCCTACAAGAGACTCACTACAAACCCAAAGACATACACAGAGTGTATGTAAAGGGATGGAAAAAGATATTTCATGCAACTAATAGGGAGAAAAAAGCAGGAGTTGCAGTACTTCTTTAGACAAAATAGACATCAGAACAGAGAAAGCCACATGAGACAAAGAAGTACATTACATACATAATGATAAAAGGGTCAGTCCAAGAAGAGGGTATAACTATTATAAATATCTACGCACCCAAGACAGGATCACCTACATATGTGAAACAAATACTAACAGAATTGAAGGGGGAAATAGAATGCAATGCATTCATTTTAGGAGACTTCAACACACCACTCACTCCAAAGGACAGATCAACCAGACAGAAAATAAATAAAGAGACAAAGGCACTGAACAACATATCAGAACTGATGAACCTAACGAACATCTCTAGAACACTCCATCAAAAAGCAACATGATACACATTCTTCTCAAGTGCATATCGAACATTTTCAAGAATAGATCATATATTAGGCCACAAAATAAACCTCAGTAAATTTAAAAAGATTGAAATTGTACTAACCAACTTCTCAGATCACAAAGGTATGAAACTAGAAATAAATTACACAAAGGAAATGAAAAAGCCCACAAACACATGGAGGCTTAATAACATGCTGCTAAATAATCAATGGATCAATGACCAAATAAAAACAAAGATCAAGCAATATGTGGAGACAAATGACAACAATAATTCAACATCGCAAAATCTGTGGGATGCAGTGAAGGCCGTGCTAAGAGGGAAATATACTGCAATACAGGCCGACCTCAGGAAAAAAGAACAATCCCAAATGAACAGTCTAAACTCACAATTAATGAAACTAGAAAAGGAAGAAGAAATGACACCCAAAGTCAGTAGACGGAGGGAGGTAATAAAGATTAAAGCAGAAATAAATATAATTGAGAAGAATAAAACAATAGAAAGAATCAACAAAAGCAGGAGCTGGTTCTTCGAGAAATTAAACAAAATAGATAAACCCCGAGCCAGACTTCTCAAGAAGAAAAGAGAGTCTACACACATAAAAAGAATCAGAAATGAGAAAAGAAAAATCACTACAGACACCATAGAAATACAAAGAATTATGAGAGAATACTATGAAAAATTACATGGTAACAAACTGGATAACCTAGAAGAAATGGACAAATTTCTAGCAAAATACAACCTTCCAAGGCTGACCGAGGAAGAAACAGAAATCTGAATAAAGCAATTACCAGCAAAGAAATTGAACTGGTAATCAAAAAACTACATAAGAACAAAACGCCTGGACTAGATGGTTTCACTGCTGACTTTATCAAACATTTAGTGAAGACCTAATACCCATCCTCCTTAAAGTTTTCCAAAAAGTAGAAGAGGAGGAAATACGCCCAAACTCATTCTACAAGGACAACATCACTCTAATACCAAAACCAGGCAAAGACACCACAAAAAAAAAAGAAAATTACAGACCAATATCCCTGATGAACATAGATGCAAAAATACTCAACAAAATATTAGCAAACCGAATTCAAAAATACATCAAAAAGATCATCCATCATGATCAAGTGGGATTCATCCCAGGGATGCAAGGATGGTATAACATTCGAAAATCCATCAACATCATCCACTAAACCAACAAAAAGAAGGACAAAAACCACACCATCATCTTCATAGATGCTGAAAAAACATTCAACAAAATTCAACCCCCATTCATGGTAAAAATTCTCAACAAAATGGGTATAGAGGGCAAGTACCTCAATATCATAAAGGCCATATATGACAAACCCACAGCCAACATCATACTTAACAGCGAGAAGCGGAAAGCTTTTCACCTAAGATCGGAAACAAGACAAGGAGGCCCACTCTCCCCTCTTTTATTCAGCTTAGCTCTGGAGATCCTAGCCCCAGCAATCAGACAACACAAAGACATACAAGGCATCCAGATTGGCAAGGAAGAAGTCAAACTGTCCCTGTTCGCAGATGACATGATATCGTACATAAAAACCCTAAAGAATCCACCCCAAAACTACTAGATCTAATATCTGAATTCAGCAAAGTTGCGGGATACAGAATTAAAACACAGAAATCTGTTGCATTCCTATACACTAATGGTGAACTAACAGAAAATCAGAAAAACAATTCCATTCACAATTGCATCAAAAAGAATAAAGTACCTAGGAATAAACGTAACCAAGGAAGTGAAAGACCTATACCCTGAAAACTACAAGACACTCTTAAGAGAAATTAAAGAGGACACTAATAAATGGAAATTCATCCATTGCTCTTGGTTAGGATGTATTAATATTGTCAAAATGTTCATCATGCCTAAAGCAATCTACAGATTCAGTGTAATCCCTATCAAAATACCTACAGCATTCTTAAATGAACTAAAGCAAATACTTCTAAAATTCATATGGAATGACAAAAGACCCCGAATAGCCAAAGCAATCCTGAGAAGGAAGAATAAAGCAGGGGGAATTATGCTCCCTGACTTCAAGCTCTACTACAAAGCCACAGTAATCAAGACAATTTGGTACTGGCACAAGAACGGACCCATAGACCGGTGGAATAGAACAGAGAGCCCAGATATAAACCCAAGCATATATGGTCAATTAATACATGATAAAGGAGCCTTGGATATACAATGGGGAGATGACAGCCTCTTCAGCAGCTGGTGTTGGAAAAACTGGACACCTACATGTAAGAGAATGAAACTGGATTACTGTCTAACCCCATGCACAAAAGTAAACTCAAAATGGATCAAAGACCTGAATGTAAGTCATGAAACCATAAAACTCTTAGAAAACAATATAGGCAAAAATCTCTTGGACATAAACATTAGTGACTTCTTCATGAACATATCTCCCCAGGCAAGGGAAACAAAAGCAAAAATGAACAAGTGGGACTATATCAAGCTGAAAAGCTTCTGTCAAGCAAAGGACACCATCAGTAGAACAAAAAGTCATTCTACAGTATGGGAGAATATATTCATAAATGACATATCCGATAAGGGGTTGACATCCAAAATATATAAAGAGTTCATGCACCTCAAGAAACAAAAAGCAAATAATCCAGTTAAGAAATGGGCAGAGGACATGAATAGACACGTCTCCAAAGAAGAAATTTAGATGGCCAACAGGCACATGAAAAGATGCTCCACGTCAGTAATCATCAGAAAAATGCAAATTAAAACCACAATGAGATATCACCTCACACCAGTAAGGATGGCCAACATCCAAAAGACAAACAACAAGAAATGTTGGCGAGGATGTGGAGAAAAGGGGAACCCTCCTACACTGCTGGTGGGTATGTAAATTAGTATAACCATTGTCGAAAGTAGTACGGAAGTTCCTCAAAAAACTCAAAATAAAAATACCATTTGACCCAGGAATTTCACTCCTAGGAATTTACCCTGAGAATGCAGGAGCCCAATTTGAAAAAGACAGATGTACCCCTATGTTTATCGCAGCATTATTTACAATAGCCAAGAAATGGAAACAATCTAAGTGCCCATCAGTAGATGAATGGATAAAGAAGAGGTGGTACATATACACAATGGAAATTATTCAGCCATAAGAAGAAAACAAATCCTACCATTTGCAACAACATGGATGGAGCTAGAGGTTATTATGCTCAGTGAAATAAGCCAAGTGGAGAAAGAAAAGTATCAAATGATTTCACTCATATGTGGAGTATAAGAACAAAGAAAAAATGGAAGGAACAAGACAGCAGCAGACTCACAGAACCCAAGAATGGACTAACAGTTACCAAAGGGAAGGTGACTGGGGAGGATGGGTGGGAAGGGAGGGATAAGGGGGAAAAGGAGCATTACCATTAGCACACATAATGTAGCCAGGGGGTACACGGGAAAGGCAGTATTTACAGAAAAGTCAAGTAGTGACTCTATAGCATCTTACTACGTGATGGATACTGATTGTAATGGGGTATGTGGGGGGGACTTGATAATAGGGGAGCTAGTAACCATCATGTTGTTCAAGTGATTGTATATTAATGATACCAAAAAAAAAAAAAGAAAAGCGTATCATAAGAATATAATGTGCCTGTATACCAGATCCTATTTATACATGATTTCATTTAATGAAACAGCAAGCTTGGGACATATATGCTAATTTCCCCTACTCTAACTGAAAAACAATTGAGTTCGATAAAGATTTATTGTATCCTAAGGTCACAAACATCAGTATGGGTTGAAGACAGGATTCAAGCCAAACATTGCCTAGCTTCAAATGCATGCTGCTTCTGTGAGGCTATCCGCAAAAGGCTCGGCCTGCCATATGACTGTTATTCCAAATAACTCTCATCTTTAAAAAATTTGCACCAAGGATCTGACGTCAAGCACAACACCAAAAAGATGGTAGATGTCCAAAATTTGATATCAGTTGCAAGACCAGGCCCCATCCCTCACAAAGCAGAAGACAAAAATATTGCATTAGGCTCTGAACTTTTTCTTGAGCTGACTGTTTTATGTCATCAGACTTCTTAGCTGCCAAAAGTACACTGGCTCTCTGAGTGGGCTGAGGGCTTTATCTCCAGCCTTTCGTCGGTGGTGGATGGCTAAAAACTCTGCCAGGGCATATTTGGGAGAGTATCTCAAGGTTTTGGTTTTTTCTTTGGTTCTTCGTTTTAATTCTTTCCTATTTCCTTTCCTAAAATGTCTTCTGATCATATACCAGAACTTTTAAATAGCAGAACATTTAAAATATAGTTTTATAAAAGAATCATCCCACATTTCATCATACAGAATAATTACCTGTGGGGGTCTGTAGTTCTAATGTATTAACACATACACACATACAAAAAACTATATATTCATGTGTCTGGGTCTCCGTGTAAATGCCTATGTACATGCACGCATATGTTAAATTTATATTCTACTCTATTTTCTCATATAAGAATAGCTGAATAGACTTCCGGGAAGATGGCGGTGTGAGCAGGGCAGCAGAAATCTCCTCCCAACACTATATTTATCTACGAAACACAGCAAATACATCTATTCAAAAGAGAGACAAGAATACACAGGAAAGCACACAGCGTGCAGCTACACCTGAGAGCACTCCTCACCCCAAGAGGCGGGTAAGATACAGAGCCGCGACCCGGCGGGACCCGAGCACTCCTCAACCCCAGCGCACCGGCGGGAGGAAAGGATTCAGAGCTGAGAGGGAGTGGAAGTACACCCCGCGAAGTAGCCAGCCCCGGTGATCCCCGCGGGGAGCGCTGACCCACATTGCACAGTGCAGTGGAGATTGGGGAGACAGAGGGGCAGGATCTGAGCTGGGAACGCACCAGGGTGCCTGCAGCCGGCTCCCGGGAAGGAAAAAAAAAAAAAAGCGTGCGCTTTCTTCAGCGGTCTTAAAGAGACAGGAGCCCAGCGGAGGAGCCGTATCGCCCCAGCACACTCAGCCCAGCAGGCTGGGAGTCCTGGGGAGTTTCAGACACCTTAGCTGGTGACTGAGGAAGTGTAGCCATACTTACACTTCTCACTGAGATCAACAGCCTCCTATTCGTTCCCACCCCTGCTAGAGCGATAAAGGGCCCTGCGGAGCGGAGCGGCGCAGTCACAGCTGTGGAATCGTGGGACAATAGCATCACCTACAGCATTCCTACAGAATCTATGTCCGGTGGGCATTTTTATTGTTTGGTTTTGTTTTTTGTTTTGTTTTCGTTTTTTCTTTTCTTTCTTTTTTTCTTTCTTCTTTTTTTTCTTTTTTTTTTCTTCTCTTTTTAAAGTCTTAAAGAGCCCAGCTGACGTATGTGGCAACTATCAGTGACCAATTCTATAGCCATGAAAAGACAGAGGAATATGGTTCAGACCAAAATCAACCAGACAACCCCAGAGAGGGAGTCTGAAGGGATGGAAATGCACAGTCTTCCTGATAAATAATTCAGAATAAAAGTCATAACCATGCTGATGGACCTACAGAGAAATGTGCAAGAGCTGAGGGACGAAGTGAGGGAACTGAGGAAAGACAATGCAGAAATCAGACAAGCGATTGACGGGCTTAACAGCAGAATGGATGAGATGCAAGTGACTATTAATGGGATAGAAAACAGAGAACAGGAGTACAGAGCAGCTGAGGCAGAGAGAGATAAAAGGATTTCTAGGAATGAAAGAATATTAAGAGAACTGTGTGACCAATTCAAATGGAGCAATATTCACATTATAGGAGTACCAGAGGAAGAAGAGAGAGAAAAAGGGATAGAAAGTGTCTTTGAAGAAATAATTGCTGAAAACGTTCCCTCGCTGAGGAAGGAAGTAGTCTCGCAGTCCACCGAAGCTCATAGATCTCCAAACACAAGGGACCCAAGGAAGACAACACCAAGACACATAATAATTAAGATGGCAAAGATAAAAGATAAAGACAGGGCATTAAAGGCAGCTAGAGAGAGGAAAAAGATCACCTACAAAGGAAAACCCATCAGACTATCATCAGACTTCTCAACAGAAACCTTACAGGCCAGAAGAGAATGGCATGATATATTTAACGTTATGAAACACAAGGGCCTCGAACCAAGAATATTGTATCCAGCACAATTATCATTTAAATATGATGGAGGGATTAAACAATTTCCAGACAAACGAAAGTTGAGAGAGTTTGCCTCTCATAAACCACCACTACAGGATATCTTAAATGGACTGCTCTAGATGGAAGTACACCTAAGGCTAAAAATATGTCACCAGAGAAAATAAAATCATAGCAAAGAAAGCAGACCATCAGAATACTAACTAAAGGCAAAGAATAAAACACCTATTACAGAAAGAATGAAGGACGAGGAATAAGAAGGGAGAGAAATAAAGAAACATCAGTCTGTGTTTACAATAACTTAACAAAAAACTTAAGTTAGATTGTTAGATAGAAAAGAAGCAACAATGAACCCTTGGTAACCACGAATCTAAAGCCAGCAATGGCAATAAGTACATACCTATCAATAATCACCGTAAATGTAAATGGACTGAATGCACCAATCAAAAGACACAGAGTAACAGAATGGATAAAAAAGCAAGACCCATCTATATGCTGCCTACAAGAAACTCACCTCAAATCCAAAGATATACACAGACTAAAAGTGAAGGGATGGAAAAAGATATTTCATGCAAACAACAAAGAGAAAAAAGCAGGTGCTGCAGTACTTGTATCAGACAAAATAGACTTCAAAACGAAGAAAGTAGCAAAAGATAAAGAAGGACATTACATAATGATAAAGGGGTCAGTCCAACAAGAAGATATAACCATTATACATATATATGCACCCAACACAGGAGCGCCAGCATATGTGAGACAAATACTAACAGAATTAAAGGAGGAAATAGACAGCAATGCATTCATCTTAGGAGACTTCAACACACCACTCACTCCAGCGGACAGATCAACCAGACAGAAAATAAGTAAAGACACAGAGGCACTGAACAACACACTAGATAGATGGACCTAACAGACATCTACAGAACTCTGCACCCAAAAGCAACAGGATACACATTCTTCTCAAGTGCACATGGAACGTTTTCCAGATTAGACCACATACTAGGCTACAAAAAGAAACTCAGTAATTTCAAAAATATTGAAATCCCACCAACCAACTTCTCAGATCACCAAGGTATAAAACTTGAAATAAATTTTAGAAAGAAATCAAAAAGGCTCACAAATACATGGAGACTTAACAACACTCTCCTAATTAATCAATGGGTTAACGACCAAATCAAAACAGAAATCAAAGAATATATGGAGACTAATGACAACAACAACACAAAGCCAGAACTTCTGTGGGACGCAGCAAAGGCAGTTCTAAGAGGAAAGTATATTGCAATCCAGGCCTATTTAAAGAAGGAAGAACATTCCCAAATGAATAGTCCAAAGACACAATTACTGAAATTGGAAAAAGAAGAACAAATGAGGCCCAAAGTCACCAGAAGGAGGGACATAATAAAGATTAGAGAAGAAATAAATAAAATTGAGAAGAATAAAACAATAGAAAAAATCAATAAAACCAAGAGCTGGTTCTTTGAAAAAATAAACAAAATAGATAAACCCCTAGCCAGACTCATTAAGAGAAAAAGAGAATCTACACACATAAACACAATCAGAAATGAGAAAGGAAAAATCACGACGGACCCCACAGAAATACAAAGAATCATAAGAGAATATTATGAGAACCTATATGCTAACAAGCTGGAAAACATAGAAGAAATGGAGAACTTCTTAGAAAAATACAACCTTCCAAGACTGACCAACCAAGAAACAGAAAAACTGAACAGACCAATCACCAGCGACGAAATCGAATTGGTAATCAAAGAACAACCCAAGAACAAAACCCCCGGGCCTGATGGATTCACCTCTGAATTCTACCAGACATATAGAGAAGAAATAACACCGATTCTCCTTAAAGTTTTCCAAAAAATAGAAGAGGACGGAATACTTCCAAACTCATTCCATGAAGCCAGCATCACTCTAATACCAAAACCGGGCAAAGACCTCACCAAAGAAGAAAATTACAGACCAATATCCCTGATGAACGTAGATGCAACAATACTCAACAAAATATTAGCAAACCGAATTCAAAAATACATCAAGAGGATCATACACCATGATCAAGTGGGATTCATCCCAGGGATGAAAGTATGGTACAACATTCGAAAACCCATCAATATCATCCACCACATCAACAAAAAGAAGAACAAAAACCACATGATCATCTCCATCGATGCTGAAAAAGCATTTGACAAAATTCAGCATCCATTCCTGATTAAAACTCTCAACAAAATGCGTATAGATGGCAAGTACCTCAACATCATAAAGGCTATATATGACAAACCCACAGCTAACATCATACTTAATGGCGAGACGCTGAAAGCTGTTCATCTAAGATGAGGAACAAGACAGGGATGCCCACTCTCTCCACTGTTATTCAACATAGTACTGGAGGTCCTAGCCACGGCAATCAGACAAAACAAAGACATACAAGGCATCCAGATTGGTAAAGAAGAAGTCAAATTGTCACTATTTGCAGATGACATGATACTGTACATAAAAAACCCTAAAGATTCCATTCCAAAACTACTAGAACTAATATCTGAATTCAGCAAAGTTGCAGGATACAAAATTAACACACAGAAATCTGTTGCTTTCCTATACACTAATGATGAACTAACAGAAAGAGAAATCAGAAAAACAATTCCATTCACAATTGCATAAAAAGAATAAAATACCTAGGAATAAACCTAACGAAGGAAGTGAAAGACCTGTACTCTGAAAACTACAAGACACTCCTAAGAGAAATTAAAGAGGACACTAACAAATGGAAATGCATCCCATGCTCTTGGCTAGGAAGAATAAACATTGTCAAAATGGCTAGACTACCTAAAGCAATCTACAGATTCAATGCAATCCCTATCAAACTATCAACAGCTTTCTTCAATGAACTGAACAAATAATTCTAAAATTCATATGGAACCACAAAAGACCCCGAATAGCCAAATCAATCCTGAGAAGGAGGAATAAAAGGGGGAATTACACTCCCTGACTTCAAGCTCTACTACAAAGCCACAGTAATCAAGACAATTTGGTATTGGCACAAAAACAGACCCACAGACCAGTGGAACAGAATAGAAAATCCAAACATTAACCCAAACATATACAGTCAATTAATATTTGATAAAAGTGCCTTGGATATACAATGGGGAGATGACAGCCTCTTCAGCAGCTGGTGTTGGAAAAACTGGACAGCTACATGTAAGAGAATGAAACTGGACTACTGTCTAGCCCCATACACAAAGGTAAACTCAAGGTGGATCAAAGACCTGAATGTAAGTCATGAAACCATAAAACTCTTAGAAAAAAACATAGGCAAAAATCTCTTGGACATAAACATGAGCAACTTCTTCATGAACATATCTCCCGGGCAAGGGAAACAAAAGCAAAAATGAACAAGTGGGACTATATCAAGCTGAAAAGCTTCTGTACAGCAAAGGACACCATCAGTAGAACAAAAAGACATCCTACAGTACGGGAGAATATATTCATTAAAAACGTATCTGATAAAGGGTTCACATCCAAAATATATAAAGAACTCATGCACCTTAACAAACAGAAAGCAAATAATCCAATTAAGAAATGGGCAGAGGACATGAATAGACACTTTTCCAAAGAAGAAATTCAGATGGCCAACAGGCACATGAAAAGATGCTCCACATCGCTAATCATCAGAGAAATGCAGATTAAAACCACAATGAGATATCACCTCACATCAGTGAGGATGGCCAACATCCAAAACACAAACGACAACAAATGTTGGTGAGGATGTGGAGAAAAGGGAACCCTCCTACACTGCTGGTGGAAATGCAAATTAGTTCAACCATTGTGGAAAGCAGTATGGAGGTTCCTCAAAAAACTCAAAATAGAAATACCATTTGACCCAGGAATCACACTCCTAGGAATTTACCCTAAGAATGCAGCAGCCCAATTTGAAAAGGACAGATGCACCCCTATGTTTATTGCAGCACTATTTACAATAGCCAAGAAATGGAAGCAACCTAAGTGTCCATCAGTAGATGAATGGATAAAGAAGATGTGGTACATATACACAATGGAATATTATTCAGCCATAAGAAGAAAACAAATCCTACCATTTGCAACAACATGGATGGAGCTAGAGGGTATTATGCTCAGTGAAATAAGCCAAGCCAAAAAAGACAAGTATCAAATAATTTCACTCATATGTGGAGTGTAAGAACAAAGAAAAAATACTGAAGGAACAAAACAGCAGCAGACTCACAGAACCCAAGAACGGACTAATAGTTACCAAAGGGAAAGGGACTGGGGAAAATGGGTGGGAAGGGAGGGATAAGAGGGAAAAAGGGGCATTATGATTAGCGGATATAATGTTGGGGGAGCATGGGGAGGGCAGTACAACTCAGAGAAGACAAGTAGTGATTCTATAGCATCTCACTATGCTGATGGACAGTGACTGTAATGGGGTTGGTGGGGGCGACCTGATGAAGGGGTAGTTTAATAACCGTAATATTTCACATGTAATTATAGATTAATGATAATAAAATAAATTATATTTAAAAAAAGAATAGCTGAATAGCTATTTTGTTCCTTAATAGTATGAAGTAATCCATGTAAATGTGGTTTTTAATTACTGAATGACAGTTTATCCTCTATAGAATAGATTTATAAGCTAATCAGTCATCGGACCCTCTATTCAATAAAGTGCTAATAAGTATCCACTTTGTACAACAGAGCTCAGGGTGCAACAGTGAACAAGGCTGGCAAGACCCATCACCAAGCTACATACTCTCCAGGAGGGGAGATGATCTGCTATTTATTCAGCTGGGTCAAAGTTACACATACAGTTGCCCCATAACTCTTAATAAGCTTTCCATTGTTCCATATATACACTTATTTATGTCTGTGTTCTATTTTACAACAGAAAACAAGTTTTAAATACAGCCTGGAGGTAACCCACCAGGACGTAAGCACCAACCCGGGGGCTGAGTGACCATCCAGAGACCTGTGAGACCCCCGGGACTGAGGGGCATTCCCAAAGAGGAGACCCTCTCAAATACCCACAGAGGTGGCCCTGGAGAGAGAGTGTGTCCATTTCAAGCATCTGTCACACACAGAGCTCAGCAACACGTGGAGACCTGGCCAGCCACCTGAGCGCTCCCCTCCTCGCCTGCCCAACAGCTTCAGTCCTACCGGAGCCCGACTGCACTGGGCAGGGGGAATGAAAGCCCTATGTGCGGAAGTAACGAGGCCTCGACTTCACTCCCCCTTCTTCACAGCGTGTGATTAGCTCCAAGAGTGCTTGAATGTGGAGGGTGTGTGGCAGAGAAAATGTCACTTTCCGTGAATTTGGACGGCTTGATGATTACAGGGTAAATGATTTAATTACTGAAGAGACTTTTTGTGACTTCATTTGCCAGGGGGCTGCTCACAACCTAAGAGTAAACAACGGAAGGCAGACCAAAGAAAGCAAAACCAAAAAACAGAACAAACTGCTTATTTTATTAGGCTATCCCTTGGGTTTTGTTTACTCAGTGAAAAGTTCAATGTGCACAATATGCATTCAGGTTCCAGATCCCATCACGGGGTTAGAGAGGGATGTGGAATGGCCTTTCGGGTTAGGTGACATTTGAGGAGTCCTGCTGTGTGAGAGACGGCCAGGCCAATGTGCAGGGGGAGAACATGCCAGGCAGAGGAGGAAACAAAGACCGTGATACGGAAACAAGCTTATCAGCACGTTTGAGCAAGGCTAGTGTGGCTGGAGCAGTGATACGTGGGAAATGATTATTTGAGAGGCACCCAAGGGTGTTCCAGAGCAGGGTCGCTTACTTGATGCAAATTCAGAAATAAACCCTGATGAAGTCATCCCTTGGTGTTCAGACCATCTACCTTTCTTGGACAAGGGAGGTGGATCTTACTATGGGATGCTGCCTGATGGCCTCACCTGTATGTTCTTTCAAGAGTCTTATCTACTGAATAATTACATAGGAATAGATTTCACTCCTACAAGTGATCAAAAATTTACTTATCTCCCATCTTCTTGAAACCAATTGTCCTCTTCTAACGTTCCCCCAACATGTGACAGAGATAGGGATTTAAAAACAATTTCAACAATATTCTTTTTTAACTCCAGTATGGATAAACAACATCACAAGGATGAGAAAAAACAGAGGCTATTCTATGTTGAAGAAATGAAAAGAGTGGTAAAAACTAGTAAAATGGGAAATGAATGTGCCATCTAAACATTTAGTCATCCAAAATGATTATTTTATTATGGTGATGGTTATCTCATTTCTCATTTTATAGTCTAATTTTTGCTCATATCAAGGAAAGGCATTGATTTTCATATACTTTTTTTTAATTTTGGTATCATTAATCTAAAATTACATGTGCAACATTATGGTTATTAAACTACCTCTTCATCAGGTGTCCCCCCCCCACCAACCCCATTACATTCACTGTCCATCAGCATAGTGAGATGCTATAGAACCATTACTTGTCTTCTCTGATTTGTACAGCCCTCCCCGTGCACCCCCCCAACATTACGTCTGCTACTCGTAATGCCCCTTTTTCCGCCTTGTCCTTCCCTTCCCACCCATTCTCCTCAGTACCTTTCCCTTTGGCAACTATTAGTCCGTTCTTGGGTTCTGTGAGTCTGCGGCTGTTTTGTTCCTTCAGTTTTTTTTCTTTGTTCTTATACTCCACATATGAGTGAGATCATTTGATATTTGTCTTTTTCTGCTTGGCTTATTTCACTAAGCATAATACCCTCTAGCTCCATCCATGTTGTTGCAAATGGTAGGATTTGTTTTCTTCTTATGGCTGAATAATACTCCATTCTGTATATGTACCACATCTTCTTTATGCATTCATCTACTGATGGACACTTAGGTTGCTTCCATTTCTTAGCTACTGTAAATAGTGCAGCGATGAACATAGGGGTGCATCTGTCTTTTTCACACTGGGCTGCTGCATTCTTAGGGTAAATTCCTAGGAGTGTGATTCCTGGGTGAAATGGTATTTCTATTTTGAGTTTTTTGAGGAACCTCCATACTGCTTTCCACAATGATTCAACTAATTTGCATTTCCACCAGGAGTGTAGGAGGGTTCCCTTTTCTCCACATCCTGGCCAACATTTGCTGTTGTTTGTGTTTTGGATGTTGGCCATCCTCACTGGTGTGAGGTGATATCTCATTGTGGTTTTAATCTGCATTTTTCTGATGATTAGCGATGTGGAGCATCTTTTCATGTGCCGATTGGCCATCTGAATTTCTTCTTTGGAGAAGTGTCTATTCATGTCCTCTGCCCGTTTCTTAATTGGATTATTTGCTTTTTGTTTGTTGAGGTGCATGAGTTCTTTATATATTTTGGATGTCAACCCTTATCGGATATGTCATTTATGAATATATTCTTCCATACTGTAGGATGTCTTTTTGTTCTACTGTTAGTGTCCTTTACTGTACAGAACCCTTTCAGCTTGATATAGTCCCACTTGTTCATTTTTGCTTTTGTTTCCCTTGCCCGGGGAGATATGTTCATGAAGAAGTCACTCATATTTATGTCCAAGAGATTTTTGCCTATGTTTCTTTCTAAGAGTTTTATAGTTTTATGACTTACATTCAGGTTATTGATCCATTTTGAGTTTACTTCTGTGTATGTGGTTAGACAGTAGTCCAGTTTCATTCTCTTACATGTAGCTGTCCAGTTTTGCCAACACCAGCTGCTGAAGAGGCTGTCATCTCCCCATTGTATATTCAAGGCTCCTTTATCATATATTAATTGACTGTATATGTTTGGGTTAATGTTTGGATTTTCTATTCTGTTCCACTGATCTGTGGGTCTGTTTTTGTGTCAATAACAAATTGTCTTGATTACTGTTGCTTTGTAGTACAGCTTGAGGTCAGGGAGCGTAATTCCTCCTGTTTTATTCTTCCTTCTCAGGATTGCTTTGACTATTCGGGGTCTTTCATGGTTCCATATGAATTATAGAATTCTTTGTTCCAGTTCATTGAAGAAAGCAGTTGGTAGTTTGATAGGGATTGCGTTGAATCTGTAGATTGCTTTAGGTAGTATAGCCATTTTGACAATATTTATTCTTCCTAGCCAAGAGCATGGGATGCATTTCCATTTGTTAGTGTCCTCTTTAATTTCTCTTAGGAGTGTCTCGTAGTTTTCAGGATATAGATCTTTCACTCCCTTCATTAGGTTTATTCCTAGGTATTTTATTCTTTTTGAGGCAATTGTGAATGGAATTGGTTTTCTGATTTCTCTTTCTGTTAGTTCATCATTAGTGTATAGGAAAGCAATAGATTTCTGTGTGTTAATTTTGTATCCTGCAACTTTGCTGAATTCAGATATTAGTTCTACTATTCTTGGAGTGGAGTCTTTAGGGTTTTTTATGTACAATATCATGTCATCTGCAAATAGTGACAGTTTGACTTCTTCTTTACCAATCTGGATGCCTTGTATTTCTTTGTTTTGTCTGAATGCATAGCTGGGACCTCCAGTACTATATTGAATAACAGTGGAGAGAGTGGGCATCCCTGTCTTGTTCCCGATCTTAGGTGAAAAGCTTTCAGCTTCTCCTTGTTAAGTATGATGTTAGCTATGGGTTTGTCATATATGGCCTTTATGATGTTGAGGTACTTGCCCTCTATACCGATTTTGCTGAGAGTTTTAATCATGAATGGATGCTGAATTTTGTCAAATGCCTTTTAGCATCTATGAAGATGATCATGTGGTTTCTTTTCTTCTTTTTGTTGATGTGGTGGATGATGTTGATGGATTTTCGAATGTTGTACCATTCTTGCATCCCTGGGATGAGTCCCACTTGATCATGGTGTATGATCCTCTTGATGTATTTTTGAATTCGGTTTGCTAATATTTTGTTGAGTATTTTTGCATCTATGTTCATCAGTGATATTGGTCTATAATTTTCTTTTTTAGTGAGGTCTTTGCCTGGTTTTGGTATTAGAGTGATGCTGGCTTCATAGAATGAGTTTGGAAGAATTCCCTCCTCTTCCATTTTTTGAAAACGTTAAGGAGAATGGGTGTTATTTCTTCTCTATATGTCTAGTAGAATTCAGAGGTGAATCCATCTGGTCTGGGGATTTTATTTTTGTGTAGTTTTTTGTTTACTGATTCAATTTTGTTGCTGTTGATTGGTCTGCTTAGTTTTTCTTTTTCTTGCTTGGTCAGTCTTGGAAGGTTGTATATTTCTAAGAAGTTGTCCATTTCTTCTAGGTTTTCCAGCTTGGTAGCATATAGATTCTCATAATATTCTCTTATGATTCTTTGTATTTCTGTGGGGTCTGACGTTATTTTTCCTTTCTCATTTCTGTTTCTGTTTATGTGTGTAGATTCTCTTTTTCTCTTAATAAGTCTCGCTAGGGGTTTATCTATTTTGTTTATTTTTTCAAAGAACCAGCTCTTGGTTTCATTGATTTTTTTTTCTATTGTTTTATTCTTCTCAATTTTATTTATTTCTCTCTGATCTTTATTATGTCCTCCTTCTGGTGACTTTGGGCCTCATTTATTCTTCTTTTTCCAATTTCAGTAATTGTGTCTTTAGACTATTCATTTGGAAATGTTCCTCCTTCTTTAAATAGGCCTGGACTGCAATATACTTTCCTCTTAGAACTGCCTTTGCTGCGTCCCACAGAAGTTGTGGCTTTGTGTTGTTGTTGTCATTAGCGTCCATATAGTCTTTCATTTCTGTTTTGATTTGTTCGTTAACCCATTGATTATTTAGGAGAATGTTGTTAAGTCTCCATGTATTTGGGAGCCTCTTTGTTTTCCTTCTAAAATTTATTTCTAGTTTTACACCTTTGTGTTCTGAGTTGGTTGGTAGAATTTCAATATTTTTGAATTTACTGAGGTTCTTTTGTGGCCTAGTATGTGGTCTATTCTGGAAAATATTCCATATGCACTTGAGAAGAATGTGTATCCTGTTGCTTTTGGGTGTAGAGTTCTGTAGATGTCTGTTAGGTCCATCTGTTCTAGTGTGTTGTTCAGTGCCTCTGTGTCTTTACTTATTTTCTGTCTGGTTGATCTATCCTTTGGAGTGAGTGGTGTGTTGAAGTCTCCTAAAATGAATGCATTGCTTTCTATTTCCTCCTTTAATTCTGTTAGTATTTGTTTCACATATGCCGGCACTCCTGTGTTGGGTGCATATAGATTTAAAATGGTTATATCCTCTTGTTGGACTGACCCCTTTATCATTATGTAATGTCCTTCTTTATCTCTTGCTACTCTCTTCGTTTTGAAGTCTCTTTTGTCTGATACAAGTACTGCAACACCTGCTTTTTTCTCCTTGTTTTTTGCATGAAATATCTTTTTCCATCCCTTCACTTTTAGTCTGTGTATATCTTTGGGTTTGAGGTGAGTCTCCTGTAAGCAGCATATAGATGGATCTTGCTTTTTTATCCATTCTATTACTCTGTGTCTTTTGATTGGTGCATTCAGTCCATTTCCATTTAGGGTGTTTATCGATAGATATGCACTTACTGCCATTGCTGGCTTTAGATTCGTGGTTACCAAACGTTCAAGGGTAGCTTCTCTACTATGTAACAGTCTAAGTTATCTTTCTTGTTAAGTTATTGTAAACACTGTCTGATGATTCTTTATTTCTCTCCCTTCTTATTCTTCCTCCTCCATTCTTTATATACTAGGTGTTTTATTCTTTGCTTTAGTTAGTATTTGGATGGTCTGCTTTCTTTGCTATGATTTTATTTTCTCTGGTGACCTCTTTTTAGCCTTAGGAGTGCTTCCATCGAGAGCAGTCCCTTTAAGATATACTGAAGAGGTGGTTTATGGGAGGCAAATTCCCTCAGCTTTCGCTAGTCTGGAAATTGTTTAATCCCTCCGTCAAATTTAAATGATAATTGTGCTGGATACAATGGTCTTGGTTCGAGGCCCTTCTGTTTCATTACGTTAAATATATCATGCTATTCTCTTCTGGCCTGTAAGGTTTCTGTTGAATAGTCTGATAGTCTGATGAATTTTCCTTTGTAGGTGATCTTTTTTCTCTCTCTAGCTGCCTTTAGTACTCTGTCCTTATCTCTGATCTTTGACATTTTAATTATTATGTGTCTTGGTTTTGTCTTTCTTGGGTCCCTTGTGTTGGGAGATCTGTAGGCTTCCATGGTTTGATAGACAGACTATTTCCCCAGCTTGGGTTAGTTTTCAGCAATTACTTCTTCAAAGACACTTTCTATCCCTTTTTCTCTCTCTTCTTCCTCTGGTACTCCTAAATTGCGAATATTGTTCCGTTTGGATTGGTCACACAGTTCTCTTAAAATTCTTTCGTTTATAGAGATCCTTTTATCTCTCTTCCTCAGCTTCTCTGTATTCCTGTTCTCTGATTTCTATTCCATTAACAGTCTCTTGCATCTCATCCAGTCTGCTACTAAGCCCGTCAATCGCTTGTCTCATCTCTGCATTGTCTTCTCTGACTTCCCTCACTTCCTCCCTTAGCTCTTGCATATTTCTCTGTAGATCCATCAGTATGGTTATAACTTTTATTCTGAATTTTTTTTCAGGAAGATTGTGCTTGTCCATCCCATCAGGCTCCCTTTGTCTGGTCTGGGGTTGTCTGGGTAAGCTTTGTTTGTACCATATTTCTCTGTATTTTTATGGCAATAGAAGTGGTCAGAAAAAGAAAAACTGAAGAAAAGGAAAATAGAGAAAAACAAAACAAAACAAAAAAAACGCCTCCCGGGTGTAGTTTCTGTGAGGATGTTGTAGGTGGCGCTGCTGCTCCACTATTCTGCAGCCACACTGCTCCGCCCGGCCCTTTGTGACTCTGGCCGGGGAGGCAATGAATGGGATGCTGCTTATTTGTGTGGGAAGTCTCGGTTCGACTGCTTTTCCCAACCATAGTCCAAGGGGACCGAAATTCTCCAGAACTCCCAGCCTGCTTGACTGAGTCTGCTGGGACGATCCTGCTCCTCCGTTGGGCCACTGTCTCTTTACGACCCCTAAAAAAGCGTGTGCTTTTCTTTTCTCCCGGGGGAACTGGCTGAGTGGACCTGCCGTCTTGGATCCTGCACCTCTGTCTGGCCAATCTCCGATACACCACGCAAAGTGTGTCAGTGCTCCCGGCACAGATCACCAGGACTGGTTATTTGGCAGGCCTGTGCTTCCATTCCCTCCCCGCTCTGAATCCTCTCCTCCCACTGGTGCGCTAGGGTGGGGGTGTGCTCGGATCCTGCCGGGTCGGGGCTCCGTATCTTACCCGCTTTGTAGGGTGCCGAGTCCTCTCAGGTGGAGTTGCAGGCTGGGTGCCGTCCTGTATCTTCTGGTCTCTCTTTTAGGAATAGTTGTATTTGTTGTATTTTCATAAATATATTTGGTTTTGGGAGGAGATTTCCACTGCCCTGCCCATGCCACCATCTTCCCGGCAGTCTGTTCATATACTTTCTTATATCCATTCCCTATACAGTAATCTCTTGTTGTTTATAAGAATTTTTAATTAATCCATTGGTATGTCTATGGATTCTTTAAATATTCATAAAACAAGGTGAAAAACAGGGAGTGAATTCAATTTGAAATCTACTAAGTTTATCAACCAGTCTAGCCAAAAGCTATTATGTCTCACTGTATCTGCATGACAATTATTTATGTCCACTACAAATGTTTACTTACTGAATACCTACCATATGGCAGTTTGCAAGGCACTGAAGAATGAAAACAGCTTTTCTCCCTGTCTTCATGGACCTTACATCTTGGGGGAAAGATAGGAAAAATCAGGTATTGAGACAAATATGCTCAAGAAGTTATAAATTGTGAAAAGTGCCATTAAAGAAACAAATAGCATCTGAAAGAAATAGAGCAGAATTTGAAATGCTAGAGAGGATGGCCCAGTAAGACCTCTCTAAGGAGAGAGCATATGAGGCAAGACCTAAAGAAGGAGCCAGCCATAGGAAACAGAACAGAAATGAGGGAAGAGTGATATATTAGGGGGAGGAAGCCATATACCAAGACTATGACCCTGAAAGATCCATGGAAGGAACTCAATGTATCAACTTTGTATTTACCAAAACTTTTAAATTATTACTTATAACTGACATATGTTTGTCTTCCCTATGTTTGTGTCTCAGTAAAATGTATCTCCAAAATGAAAACCAAAGAATAAACAATATAACTAGATTATTTATCAGTACCAAGTCAAGGCAAGTACCAAAAGAAATGCAATTGTTCCTGGATGGCAGGAATCAAAGAATGAGAGGAGGGGGCCCGATGGTTTATTTTTTCCATTATAATTTTTATACCAAGTATTGTCTTTTCAAAATGAGGTAAAGGTAGGACTTAGATTACACTTTAATTTAAAAGACATGTTGAAATAGAGTGATAGAAGGCTTGTTGGGAGGCAATGGTAGTAATTAAAGCACAAAATAAGAGCAGCGTTAGTACAGAATCTATCAGTGGGTAAGACCTACAGACA
The DNA here is from genome assembly GCA_032199065.1 of Smutsia gigantea. NCBI lineage: Eukaryota > Metazoa > Chordata > Mammalia > Pholidota > Manidae > Smutsia > Smutsia gigantea. The sequence goes on from JAVSCE010019331.1 coordinate 68,273, forward strand.
AGCCAGGTCATAGCTAAAGAACTGATGTGGAGACAGGAGGTGGTAGGAGTCATGGACCAATAATTATAGCAGCAAAAACAGGACAGAAGGATTGGCAGGGCAGGATTCACCTAGACTTCTGAAGATGACTGTAAGACATTTAGATTTCATTTGCAGTGTAACTGGAAGCCACTGACAGTGAATGGCATGATCTGATATAAATTTTGAAGAAAGCCATTCTTGTTCTTTTTGCAAAACAGATTATAGGATGACTACAGTAGAATCAGGATATCCAGTTTGAAGTCAGTTATAATAGTACAAGTGCAAGATCATGATGTCTAGATCAAGGAAGCAATACAGGGTGGCTAAAGAAAGGCTGTAGAGAAAAGTAAATACATTTGAGATTAATTTTGAATCCTCATACAAACCAGAAGGGCAACTCAAATCTGTTCATGGTTTTGCTAGTGGGACATGGAGGGACAATGACACAGAGAATTAATGATGTTTCCAGAGTTTCTGGCTTGGGTACTCAAGAAGGGAAGATAGATGTGTTTCACTGAGATGTAAGTGTCAGATACTGAGGATGAAACAGATTTCAGGCTGAAGAGAAAGAGTTTCTGATGGAACCATATTAGATTTGATATATCTGTGAAACATCCAAGTGGAGAAATCAAGGAGACCGTTGGGATATGGAGCTTAGTGGAGGTTTTAAACTGCAGACATACCTTTGGGAGCTGCCAACATAAAGATGATTTTTCAGCCCAGGGGGATAAGGGACGTTATTCAGAAAGAGAGCATAGAGAAAGAACAGAAGGCCTAAGAGAAAACTCTGAGGACCCTAATGTGGAGAAGTAGAGAAAGAATCAGCAAAGGGGACAGGAAGAAGGGTTGGTGAGGTTAGAAAAGTAGGAGCTTGTATGGTTGATTTTTTTTAATGAGAACTCTTTCTAGAAGTGGCTTTAAAAAGGCAGGCATAAGCCCTCATTCAGTTCACACTGAAGAAACTATTGCCCTGTCTACCCCATATTGATCAGGTTAAAAGTTTAGTAATCCTATGCAAGATGATCAAATACATATGCTCATGTGGCTGCCAACTTCAAGAGCAATAACTGAGCAAAAGAACACTTCCCACTTCTATCAATCAGGGCTCCCCAAAGTCATAACAACATGACTTTTGTTGCAAATGAGAGAATTTTATAAGTTCCATTTTCTTGAGTCATGAGAAGAATTTAAACTTATTAACTCACTTTGCTTGATCTCTGTATTTTTTCCCCAAGAAAAGGTGGCTTCCAACGTGCCACCCCACCCCACCCGGGGCACCGAGCGAGTTAGTGCAGACTCAGTTGCTCACCTCGCTGTGAAAGGGCTCCTTCCTCTCAGTGATTTTGCAGAGCCATTCACCATGGCCATGACCTCTCGTGGCACTGATCTCATGCAATTCCAGCCCAGTGAGGTGCTTGCAGGGGAGCTGAGTGAGGCCACTGAGGAGGCTGCACAGCTGCAGCTGGGGGAGCACTCATCCCTGCCAGGTCTCACTGGTGACCTCACAATTAACAGAGATGCTGCCAACCTCCTATATACCCCCAGAGAGTAGATGCAAATTCATTTTACCATGGAAACAAGATGAGTGGAGCAAACTATTCAAGGACCATAGCACTGGTGCTCAGAGACATGGAAAATGTGCTACAACTCTTCTGGATTCAATGAAAGGTCAAATAAATACGATCATTAATTGATTCAACAATATTTAGTGACTATATTTCAGCCAATGTGCCAGATGCAGGAAATACAGTGGTGTATCAAACATTCATCTTAAAACTTAAGTATCTTTAGATCTTAGGTATCTTTTATAATACAGACTGACCCCAACGTATGATGCACGACTTGACTTGGGAATTTCCGACTTCACGATGGTGCAAAAAGTGATACCTATTCAGTAGAAATCATACTTTGAATTTTGAGTTTGGGTCTTTTCCCAGGCTAGCAATATTGAGTACGATACCCTCCTGAAGCTGAGAAGCAGCAGTGAGCCAGGAGTCCCAGTCACCATGGGATCACAAAGGTCAACTACCAACACACTTAACAACCTTTCTGGATGCATACAACCATTCTGCTTTTCACTTTCAGAGTAACAGTCAATAAGTTACATGAGATATTCAACACTTTATCATGAAGTAGGCCTTATGTTAGATGATTTTGTCTAATGGTAGACTAACAGAAGTGTTCTGAGCCGATTTAAGGTAGGTGAGGCTAAGCCGTGGTGTTCAGTAGGTTAGGCACATTAAAAGCATTTTCAATTATGGTATTTTCAACTTACAATGGTTTTAGCAGGATGTAACCCCATTGTAAGTCAAGGAAGATCTGTAATTAGCAGTTTATTCTTGCAGATTTTAAGTCCTTTCTCCAGACATCAGCAAAATGTGTTGCTAGGTTATTGATTTTTTTCCACTTAGTACCCTTGCATAATTAAAATATTCTCCCCACCCCCATTTTGAATGGTATTAAGTAACATCCAAGAAATCATATGGGAGCAACAATTAATCATATAACAAAAAGTTCTTTCTCAGATGCTTGTTTCTTAACTACAAGATCCACAGATACACATCTGTGATGAGGGAGAGCTGAAAGAACATGCTTAAACATTTTCCTCTCAACCTTTGTTTCCTCTCTCTTTTATACATGACCCATCAGTGAGTAAAGAGGCTTCAAAAGCTAATGTAATACCAGGTTGACTTATTAGAGGTTACAGTGGGAGGTCATACACCTAAAGAGCTGTACAAATCTAGTATAAACCAGGAAATCCAATACACTCTGCATATACCAGACCACATCTGGAATATCATGTTCATGCATTACGTTTTAAGAAAGACATTTATAAACAAGAGCGTATCAGAACAAGAAATTAGGGGTCAGTTTGTTCCAAAGTCCATTCAGAGATCATTCATCAACATCGTTGATAAATATTTAATATTTCATGCATTTCAATCACTAAAACTGCAATCACCACTCTGAAGCAGGCCAGAAGCCCACTGGGCGGGGGGGGGAACTCTCAGGAGGATTTGTATAAAAGGCCCAGAAAGGATCTCCACCACTACTTTAAACCATGAGTCCTGACTTTGCAGCCTAAGCACCTTTTCACATTTCAAACACGTGAAAAATACTCTCAGGGCCTCTCTGTACGTGCCCAGTCACTGTAACCACTCCTGATATGAAAAAACTCCATATCCTCCATCATTTTCATTTTACTTGGATGTTCTCTAGTTTATAAATGTTGTTCCTAGGTTTGACTGTCTTTGATTTTAAAGGATGGAAGTAAACGTTGAATGAAAAATGTCTTTAGTGTTTACGATGAGCTGAAATAAGAGACTAAGAAATAAGAGACTGAAATAAGAGACACAAAGAACCTGATACAGACTGGCATAGGATAACAGAATGGAAAATGTCATTTATTATTTTTTATTATTCATCACGGGGAAATATTTCAGATCCTTCAAATATTTCAAGTCAGAAATATATAGGTTTGCACTATATATGAAGTCACAATACATATGAATCTTGCAATTTTTATGTTAATAAATGGAATCTCTGTGCTTTGAATTTGGGAAAAATAAAATAGTTGAAAAATAGAACAAACAGGAAAGTAACTGGGGTGTTAATCTTGTGAAGTAGATAATACATGGGCAATTATTTTATCCACAGCCATTTTATTCTATCCAAGGTTTTATTTAAACTAATTGTAGGACCCCTCCTTTATTCTTGTTAGTTTTATATTGCTATATGCAGTCACGATATTAAAAATATTTTTGGATATTGACCCCATAATCCAACAAATCAGCAACTATTTATATTCTTAACATTTGCCAATTGAATTAGAATCATATTAGTGTAATCTGGATTGATTAAAATTACAGAATAGGCAGAGTCAAAGAAAGAATCACAGTGCTTCCTAGAAATCTCTTTCCTGGTGACATCAGTATTTTTAAGATATCTTCATTTAAATAGTTAGAAATCTACCTAAATAGTCCCATCCTAAATGATTACATTAAAAAGATAAGTATGAAGTATCCTACTTAAAAGAAAAAAAAATTCAAAACTCTGAAACTTTAGTTAACTGACGTTCAGCTAAAAATGCAAAATGGATTGAGAAAACATTAGGAATAAATATGATCACACCACATCAATTCTGTCAATGATAATCACTCAGACCCTAACAGCCAAAGAAGTAAATGATATGTACAATTTGCAAAGGAGAAAAAAATAGAGAAGTACGTATGGAATCGTGGTCATTCCTGGCTAGTAATTACAAAAAATAAATTCTGACAATTAGGCACAATTACACTGTTTCAAACACCAATTTAAAATATAAGCACATAAAATTCTACGTTGTAGTAGGCTAAAATAAAGTCAGCCTGGTGCCCTCAGACCTCACTGGTGGCCTCATAACTTAGTGCCCTCGGGGAAATCTGTGTAGAACCAAGTTATCTTACACCTTTGGATTTAGTAATCACAATTCCAGCAATTTGTCCTTGGGGTATATTTAAAATAAGACCTCCTTGCTTTGTCTGATTCAATCTAATAACATAAAAATTTTTAAGAAAAATACAAGGAAGAGATACGATTATGACTTTGGAGTAGGGAAGACATTCTTGAAAGAGCAACCACATAGGATAATATTCACTTTTCAAAATTGTAAAAAAAATGTCAGCCATCTCATAGTCCAGCATTAAGGAAATAATAAGCTAAACTATGGCATTTTCAGGGGAAACACATGTTGTGGTCTCTAAATTTGACTGTACTGAAGTCTATGTAGCAATATTGCAAAACGCATGTGATATGTTAAGCTTCCTTAGGAATGATAAAAGATGTAGGTAAAGTTTAATTTGAACTTTTAAAACTCAGTACAATCATGGGGAACCAGACTGGTAATAAAAGCAGTATACCAAAACCGTAACAGTGGCTGTAAGTAGTGAAAATACAAACAAATCTCTCTTTTTAAAAACTTTCTTATGTGGTTATACTGCTTTCATAATAAAATATATATACATATAAAAATTTATTAAATATATACATATGCACACATGCACCATCTTTAATTATACAAGCAATATACAGGAACTCTGTCAAAATGCTTTTTAAAGTTATTGTTTAAAGATCTTTTTGGCTACCATCCTCAATCCTAGATCCCTTCACTTATCTCCATAAATATTCACTATTACTAATTTGATCTGATTCCTTCTAGAGCTTTTTATATCTTTATACATCCCTACATAGGCACTGACAAGAAAATTCATAGTGAGTTCTTTTTAATGTAAATAGCAACATAATCTATGCAATGCTCTGAAACTTCCTTTTTTGAAACTCAACAATACAAAAGTATCAACAGAGAAGGGCAGAGAGATTTGATTATGACTTTGGAGAAGGAAAAGCCTTCTTTAAAAAGCACCAAAATGCGGCAATACTGATAATTTAATAATCCCGGGCAGTACATCAAATTGGACCACGTCAAAATGTAGAAATGCTTTATGACCAAACATAAACACATTTGGCAGACTGGAAGAAAATATCTGCATCATTGGCAACAAAAGAATTTAAAAGGTGAATAATTCTGAGATAGAAAGGTTGTCCCGGAGAAGAATTTCCAAATTATATGATAGCAAATTCGTAATAGAAGAAACCCTAAATGCTGATGACACAAAAACATGATCAATCTGACAATAATCAAATAAATTAAAATGCAGATGATAATAGGATGGTACTGACAGTCATCTACATAGATTAAAACATAAAGATAGAATGTTGAGGGTTAGGAGGTTATTGGAGTAACAGGTACTCTGAAACAGTATTCGAAGAATAACTGGTATGAATGCTTTGGAGAGCAATCTTGCACTCTCTTAAATGAAAACATGCCTACTCAGTACCTCAGCAGTTTTGCCAAAAAGAAATACTTGCATATGTGTATAAGGGAAAGGTCCCGTTTGAGACTGGCAGTGCAAATTGTTTCTCTTAATTACAAAAATAAGAAAACAACCTAAATGACCTCTGGGTAGAGCAGTCTAAAAGAATAAGGTGGTTATAAAATACATGCTTTTAAAAGACAAGCAATAGTGGTCCACTGTTTACTCTGCAAATCCCCTCAGTAACCTGGAGTGAAATGACATATCTGCACCAGAATACAGAGATTTATTTGAAAAGTTGGGAGGTCTCATTTCTCATTACTTACCCGGACTTCAATCCCATTTGGCCAGTATTTATCACAAGCCTGAAATTAATTATTTCAATCATTTTTTATTTGATTTGGTAGAGTCAACATATGAATTTGAGCACACCACTTGCCTTTCATACAGTATTATGAATTTACTCTTACCTTGTAAAGTACTTAGCATAGTCCCTTGCAGGCTACCAATGCATGTTCTCTTCTCACTTCCGTTTCCTACACATTCTTACAAAATTTTTGATGGCCATATAGGAAATGAAAGGTGATAGGAAAACAAGCAAATTAACCCATCGTCTCTGTGGGCATGCATTTTATAGCTACTTGGTGATCACTTGGCCAGGGGAAGCCAGTATGACACTTAGCCATACTTGAATGAGGAAGTGTCAGAGTCCTTTTAGAGGTCAGTTCTGGATGGCATTTTGGCACTAAAAATTTGAAAGGAATATGGGAAAGAATTTTGGTGAGAAAACTTCATTTGACCATTCAACAGATATTTCCTGGAATGCAAGGGTAATTACTTTTACACATTTCCTCTCAAACCTATTTAAGCAAATTAATGTACAAACTGCATACAGGTACACTATTACTTATGTTAACTTATATTTTGCATTCATATAATTTCAAAATATTTAATAAGTAGCATTTTGAAAGGTCTAGAAAATGATTTAATGCACTGACCAAAATATTTTCTATTCCTATTTTTCATCTCCATTTTATTTAACACATTTATAGCCCTTAGAATAATGCCAGATATTCTAAGTAGCTTAATCTTAAAAGGTGGAGATACAGTAGGGATGCACTGAGAGGTTAAGTAAATTGTTGAAGGTCACACAGTTTGTAGGATAGTAGTAATAAGGGAGCCTGCATTCAAACCCACACTGGTTGGCTCCTGAGTCCATTCTCTTAGTATAAAGGAGCCAAGAGTATTCCAAAAGTATGCTTGTTTGCTCTGGCATTTCATTTTCAAACATTAATGACTTTTTCTTCCTCTCAAACTTATTATTGAACTTAAAAAATTATTTAGTCTTAGCTGCATGTAAAATGAACTTTTCCTAAAGAGTTTTTGGTTTATCTGTTTTTTAGGTTGTAGCATATGAAATTGCTTTCTATTGTAGGTCAAATATTCATATATTGACAATTCAACCTATCCAGAAGAAATCTGAAGCATAAAGGAAAAGGGAAAGGATGTGGCAGTGGAAGACCTTGCTCAGTATGTACGGACCTGTACAAGCTGAAGCAAGTAATACAACCTCATGGGAACTTACTCTTCCCATTGTTCGAGTGAGAATACTAAGATCTGTTGATCTGGCTACTGAGAAACAAACAGTTCACCCTGTAAAAAGATCTCATCAGCTCTAATGTTCAAAACAAGCACTCTGTACTATTCTAAAGATTAGTGCCAAAGCCCCAGTTACAAGAGATGGACACTTTCAAAGCATTTGCATAACTCAAAGGATGCTTCCTAGAAAATATAAAAACACGCAATCTCAGGAAATGATAACTGAATTGTTCATCCACCCAGACAACTAAGAGCTATTGGTTCTGATCAGAGTCTCATAAAAGATAAAATGGAAGCTCTGAGATCGGTGAATTAAAAAGTAAAGGTGAAGTGCACTGCAGTTTGAAAATGAAAGCAGCCATAGGCCAGTAGATTTTGAACACTGACCTCTTCATGATGACTTCCTTGAGGATCCCACCACATGCCACTGAGATGAGACTATCTTGGTCACCAAAACGATCTCATAAACCAACATGTTCCACATCAGAGAGATGAATGCAAGGAGCAGTATAGAAAACCAACTTTCAAGGCAACCCTTTCCTTCAATAAGCACTGCTTCCTCTCACTTCTGCCACATGATCTTTCTTTTAAGAAGAGAAGAGCCACCAATTGTTCTAGTAAGGTGTATATATCACACCTGCATTTTCATAATTGGCATTCAATAAATGCTGTCCTCTTAACTATAATGAAGTCAGAATTTTAATCTACTGACTAGGTAGTAAACAAAAACTATGAAATAAAGCTAAATAGGCTCAATTTTAACATTAAAAGCCTGATCTTCAAACACTACTGAGACAGTAACATCGTAACATGTATTTTATACTCTGGTTTAATTTGGCTTACTTTTCAGACTTAAAAGCAGGGCTGATGCTTGGCAGATAAAAATGGGTGTGAGTGTCTGTGTAAAGTTTAGTCAAGACAAAGGCAACATTAAGAGTGAAATTAAAGCAACCCTTTTCTATCTTACAAATAACAGTTTTCTGTCCATTAAGTGCAAAAGCACTTTATACAACTATAAATCTGTATAGAAAGTAAACGATTCCTATGCTGTACCTCACAAAGTCCTAAGTACTTTAGATAATTAAGATTTGCAATTCAACGTAAAAGCCTGGTATATCTTTGCTATGCCTATCAACAGGGTCTTTTACAGAAAATGAGTAAAAACCGAGCCCTAAAAATCACACCAGCCATGAAATACAGAGTTATAGTATTGTTTCATGATTTCGTACTTAATCAATGTATTCAACGTATAGACTTCAAATCCACAGATGGGTATGAATCGCTACAGGAGGTTTAATTCAACAACTACCCAAAATAATACATATGAATGTGCCAATTCTCACTAATTCAGGATGTGCTAGAGTAAACTGGTTTGAAGAGCTGAAAACATGTTTTACTGAATTTGGTTCTTAAAAAGTAAGGACACAGACCACTCCTACCAAAATTAATTATGTCAATAAACAGATTAATTATTTCAAACTGAGAAGGGTTCATCTAGATAATGTTACGCTATTTGGAATTTAGTATGAGTGTCAAGAAAAAAGATAAGTATACTTATTATTTTACATGTATTAAAAAAAGAAAAACAACACTTAAAAATCTTACTACATTAATTAGCATTAATAAATAATATTCTGTTTATATGCTATATATCATACATGTGCACACACACACATACACATACATGCTATGATCTGTGAATAGAAATCTGTGCCATTTACAAGTGGATCAAGACAAGCTGATCACTACTGAAGATGGTGGTCCAGATCTGCCCTGTCCTATGCTATTATAAACTTATATACCATATATATATAAAAAATATATAAAATATACTTCATTAAATTTGAAACAGACCTCAAAGGCCATAAATAGAAATACTTTTATTGTTGCTACAGAGTGAGTTTTTAAATACTTTTATTAATTTGTAGAACTTTAAAAATAGTTACAGTTTGATTGTTAAGTGTGCTATTTATATACAATAAATAGCATCATATGTTGAAAAATTACCATCTTGCTTTTTAAACCCTAATTCAAAATTTTTACTGCATCTTGACAGTGCCCAAGTATCCCTCTGAAGAGAAGAAAATACTCTTGAAACTCTTTGGCAATTAAAATATATGACTCGATTATATAGTTATCAAAGAAAGAAGTTATTCTGTTTCAGTTACCTCAACCTTTACTCTGTGTGATTAGTAATAATATTGGAAAGCATATCTCATTCAAGTTTCACATGTAGTAAGCTAAATAGGATTCAGACCTCACAGCGGTGAATAGAAGGATGCTGATAAATGTCCTTTCACTCTTTTCCTCCCCTTCCCTTCTTCCCTCCCCCAACAACACACAGTCTCACATTCAGCTTGTCAACTTCTACCCTAAAAGTCTCATTTTTTGTGAGGATGTCAAATCTATAAATCAATTTGGGAATACCTGGCATCTTAACAAAACTGAGTTTTCTGATTAATGAGCTTGGTATAGTCCTCCATTTATTTAGGTATTATTTAATTTGTCAGCAATGTTTTTATAATTTTCAGTATAGAGGTATAGCATGTATTCTGTTGTTTATGTACAAATATTTCCTATTTTGATGAAACTCTAATGGTTTTTCTAAATTTTCACTTTCCAATCATTCCTTGTTATTATAAAGAAATATAACTGATATTTATACATGAATTTCATATCCTGCAATCCCGCTAAATGCACTCATTAGTTTTAGTTGCTTTGGTAGATTCCTTAGGATTGTCTGCATAAACCATCAGGTTACGTATGCATAAAGACAATTTTGCTTCTTCTTTTACATATGAATGCCTTTTATTTGTTTTTCTTGCCTTATTGCACTAGACTTAATTACAATAAAGAACATGGATAGTGACATTCTTGCTTTGTTCCATTAAATTTGAAAAACTATTCAGTATATTTCAATTAAAGGGGATGTTAGCTGTATGGTTTTCATAGATGTCCTTTATCAGGTTAAGGAAGTTTCCTTCTACTCTAGTGTTCTGATGGTTTTATAATGAATGGGTGTTTAATTTTGTCAAATTATTTTTCTGCATTTACTAAGATAATCATTTCCCCTTTAATCAGTTTTTCCTCTTTTGTTCTAATAACATGGTGAATTACACAGCATTTTAAACGTTAAAACAAGCTTAGATTACTGGGATAAGTGCCTTTAGATATTGCTAAATTTTCTTTATAAATATTTTTTAAGGATTTTTACAACTATGATCATAATGGATATTAGTCTGTAGTTTCCTTGTGATGTTTCTGGGTAGTTTGGAATAAGAGTAAAACTGCCTCACAAAATGAGTTGTGTAGAATGTCATTCCTCTTTTGCTTTCTAGAAGAGTTTGTATAGAGTTGGTGGTGTTTCTTCTTTTAAATATTTGATAGAATTCATGAAGTAAGCCATCTTTGCATGATTTTTAACTACAAATTCAATTTCTCATTAGAAATAATACTATTCAGATTTGCTAGTTTTTCTTCAGTGAGCTTCTGTGTTTTGTGTTTTTCACTTTATTTGTCCATTTCACTTAAGTTGCTGAATTTGTTACAAAGTTGCTCATTATATTCCTTTTTATCCCTTTCATGTCCATTGTATCTGTTATGTCTTCACTCTAAACAGACATTTGTGTTCCTTTTTTTTTCCTTGAGGAATATGAGGCTTATCAATTAGTTTAATTTTTCCAATGAACCTTTTAATTTGAGTAATTTTCCCTATTATTGTTCTATTCTTAGAACAATGTCAGTATTTTTCACTGATACCAGCTGTTACTTTTATTTCTTCTTTCTGCTTAACTTGGGTTTCATTTGCCCTTCTTTTTCTAATTTCTTCAAGTACATGCTTAGCTCATTGGTTTGAATCTTTCTTCCTTTTCTTTCACATGAATTTAATGCTACACATTTTCCTGTATGCACCCTTTAGCTGCATTCCACAAATTATGATATGTTGTATTCCATTTTCGTTCAGTCCCAATATTTTCTCATTTCCTTTATAATCTATTCTTTGACCTATATGTTGTCAAGAAGTGCATTACTTCATTTTTAAATATTTGAGGATTTGACAAATATATTTCTCTTACTGATTTCTAATTTAATTTTGTTGGGAGAGAAAAAAACTTACTTTATATTATTTCATTCCCCTTCAGTTTAATGAGATGTATTTTACAGTCCAGAATAAGGTATTAAATTAGAATATATCCTCTGTGCACTGGAAAAGTACTGTATCCTGCGGTGGCAGCGTGGGATGTTCTACAATGGCAGGTAAGTATTCAGCTAAATCCTCTAAAGGAGCCCTCTGCAGATCTTGAGGGTACTATTTATGTACTGCTTGATCTTTAGTATTTCTTCTGCAGATTTCAGTTTCCCTGGCCTCTCTCAAACTCGAACTCTGTCTCTTCAGTTTTCCTGGAATGCTGGTCTCTACTTTTATTCCTTTTCTGCACTTCAGCCTCTCAGGCTGTAAACTGTGACGTATCAGAGATCCCTCATTGGTTTCTTTTCTCTCAGGGATCACTGTTTCATGTATTTTGTGGGACATTCTGTTTCCTCTTTCACCTTGGCTGCAAGTAGAAGTTCCAGTCGTTTTTAAACTTTTTTATTCCACTTGGGCACTTTTTCAAATCAAATTATTATATGAAAATGATAATATATTAAACAGACAACAATGGAGCCAATCACACCAAAGTTAGGATAAAGAGACTAGAGTTCACCGTCTACTCCTAACACTTCCCTTCAGTTCACCTTATCCCAAAGGCTGAAAAATGGCAATTCCTGAGACAGTATTTTAGAACTGTGCAGCTCTGCAGAACCCAGTCTTCAAACCACTTCTATAAAGAATATTATTAGCTTTGAAATCAGGAAGACCTGGGTTTGATTCCCAGCTTGCTTCCTTAGCAAGCTTAGACAAATGACTCAGCTTCCTAACCAACACCACCTCCCTCACAGAGTCACTGCAAAAATTAATCATGTAAGAATTAAAAACTACAAGGTGTAGTGCCCAAAATTTAAATGACCCCGAATTATCAGTTTTTGCAGTTGCCACTGTCATTGCTATTTAGCACAAAAAGATACAGCATTTATTGTGTATTCCAAAGATCAAAATCAAGATTAATTCCAAGATGCCAGGGTTTTCCAACAACAGAATTTTCCAACAATTAAACCAACAGGTGAAATCAATACACTTTTTTTGTTGTTTAGTGGTGTTAATGGTATTAGACTCTGTCAGGCATATTTTAAAGAAAATCCCTGTAATGTGTGCTAATTTCTTGCTTTAAAATTTTAAGAATACTATCACGAGACATAACGAGATGGAGAAAACAAAGATAGATTACATTAAAAATCGGCAATTTCTACTATGTCAAATTCTATTCCTATATCTATTCCATGTAAATTTCTACCCCATACCTTGGATCAAATAGAAAGTGATGGGAATGTTAACATCTCCAATAAATAAAACTGGAGCAACAAAATATTTTCATGACACACATGTATGCACACACACATACATGTGGCTCTGAACTTCACCTCCAAGCCTTACTGGCTACCTGATGTGGGTGATTTACTCAATCTCCAGGAGCTTCAGCATCCATATCTATGAAATCAAGTGACAGCATGTATCTTAGTGGGATGCTATGAAAATTAGCCATACTTAATGGCATATAATAGTGCTCAATAGATAGTAGCTATTATATTCTGGCCTTCAAGTCTTTGTATGACTAGTACCTTTTCTATGTCTTGCAGATATGTTTCCTGTCCTGTACTACCTCCCATTGCCACAGCATAGAAAGATATTTACATATAAGCATTTGTTTAGCACTTATTTTCTAAAACGTGTAGACATGTTACAAGAGATTTTATAAGCTAATGTACTCTTAAAACCTACGTTATCATAGTTAAACCATTTTTATTATTTTTGATGGTCCCCCACTGTTTTCTCTTTCACTAATATTGTATCATTTTTTAGCTCTCCAAGACTAATTTTTTGAAATCCATTTCCAAATTATGGGAAGAAGAGGGGATATGAACACTGTACCCAGGATTGAATGTGTATCTTCTAAAGGAATAGGTAATGGAAAGAAATGAGAGAAGGATTAAGCAGACGGTTGACTATGTAGCTCCAATACAGAGCCTGATATATTCTCTTACAAGCCTATGGTGAGCTATTAATAGGTTTAGGACACGTAAGACCCTGTGACCAAGCACCCAAAACTTGGACACTGTGCACTTGTGGAGACTCCACGGCCAAAGGCAAGAGCAGCCAAGTTATTAGAACATGTACGAAAATACTACAACTGAGCTAACTGTAGGCACCTGCTTTGGAGACCTTTTAAACCATATTAATGTGCAGTGGTAGGCTGTCCCCAAGGATGCTTGTGTGCATTATTCCAAAAGCATTTCAAGTAGAAATAAAGTTTTCCATATTCTTAAGCTGAAAACACACCCCAAACATGCATCAGTGGATTTTTCTTTTTTTTTATTTCCAACCCACTGACCCCCTTCATGACCGTATCTCCCTCCTAAGAAGGTCATGTCAGTTCATACACATTATGCAAACTCTCAGGGCCTGACAAAGAGAAGGAACGACAGAAACTGAAAATGCAAAATAAACAGTCATGGGAATTCATTAGTAATCAAATGCTCTTTCTTTAATTTACCATTTACCAATTAAGACTTGGACCCAACGTGCAAGGCACATTTGTATGTAAGTCTTGTCCCTTTTCCTCTACCCACTCCAAAACATCTCTCTTGGTAGAATTCCTGAGCCATCATTTTACTCCTTAAAGGTCAGATTTATTATAAGATTCACAGGGATGAAACTGTGGTTCAATCTTGACCTCTAGTCAACATAAGAAGAAGAAATTTAAGCATATTTTTAAAAACTACAACTTCTGTGTATAGCTCCATACATTGTTATTCAAAACCAAAGATTTAAATAAACCCCGAGGTTTCATTCCCTTTTACTTCCTGAACCAAATTCTTCCAGGACAACAGTTGCAACCAGGCCTGCTTAAACATACACTTCCTAAAATGACACCAAGTCCTCATCTGCTTTCAAACCAAATTTTATCAGTTTTAAGACACTGTCAGTGTTATGAATCCCTATGTAAGAGCTGCTAAAATGTGGAAAATTACCTATTGTAATTAACTAAATACTGTTTTCTATCCTTTACTTGGCTTCTTTATACCATTATTAAATTAATGCCTAACAGACTAAACTACAGGAAACTTTATTTCCCTAACATTTTCTCAATTATGGTTGAGTCCAAAGATATCTTTCTAAACTCTTATTACCAGAGAAAGGACATTACTTTGGTTTTTAATGTAAGGTACTGTACTGGAAGTCTTGGCTCTGTTTAAATAAGAACACACAGTAATATGGATACAAGTCTACATTTATAGAATAACTCTCTGAATGTGTGTGACTAAATCTACTGCCTGAAAAGCTGATTTGTATTTTGTTTTTTTGTGTTTGTTTACTTGATATGAACCCTAACCCTAACAACTTTGGTCTTTTACACAGCAGTGGAATATAAAAAACAACACTGGAGTCTGATACCTGGATTCACGTCCTAATCCTGCAAAGACACGAATTGTGTAACTTCCTATTTTGTACACCTTATTTGTGGGACTCTGAGTGAGACGTATTGATTTCTTACTGTCATAATTCCTTTATAAATTTTAAATGTTATTCACTATGATATGGGCTGTAAGAAGCTAATTTTGTTCCTTATTAATTACTGGGGCATTCAAAAATATCCCCAATGATTGCTCTTGTAATAATCATCTCCAGACAGCAAAAAAAGATTTTGTGTTGTTTCAGATGGAAAGTCTCCCAAAACTGATCTTTAAATACAATCCCTACCAAAGTCCCAGCAGACTCTTTGCAGATATTGACAATAATCCTAAAATTTCTATAGAAATACAAAGGATCTAGAATAGTCAAGAGTTTTAAAAAGGAAATCAAAATTGGATTTCCCAAATTTAAAACATATTATAAAGCTACATAAATCAAGACAGTATGGTATTGACATAAGGATAAATATACGGAAAATTTCAAAAGTAAACTCTTACAGGTCACTTTTGAGAAAAGTTCTATTTCATTTCATGAGGAAAGGATGGTCTTTTCAGCAAATTTTGTTGAGATAAAATTAGATATATACATGCCAAGAGATTCAATTTAGGCCCTTATCTCACATCACATACAAAAACTTACTCAAAATAAATTATAGACCTAAATGTAAAGATCAAAATTATAGAAGAAAACATAGGAGAAAGTCAATGTGACTTTGAGTTAGACAGAGTTCTTAGATACAACACCAAAGTCACATTCCATAAAAGAAAAAAAATGATAAACTGAATTTCTTCAAAATTTATAAAAATTAGCTTTAAAAGACACCAATAAGAAAATGAACAGAAACCCATAGGCAAGAAGAAAACATTAGCAAATCACATGTGACAAAGGATTTACATCCAGAGTACATAATGAACTCTTAAAACTAAATAGTAGAAAAACAAAAAATGTAATTTAAAATAGGCCAAAGTTTTGATTAGACATTTCACCAAAGATGATTTATGAATGGCTTGGTAATAACCATAAAAAGATGCTCAACACAGTCACCAGAGAAATGCAAGTTAAAACCACAGTGATATTCCACTGCACAGCCACAAAAACAGGTATAATCAAAGCGACAATAACAAGTACTGCTGAGGATGTGAAGATTCTGGAATACTAATATTCTGCTGGTGGACATGTAAAATGGTGCGGTCCTTAGAAGAAGAATTTGCAGTTTCTTAAAAGAGTAAACATAAATATACCATATGCCCCAGCAATTCCACTCCTAGGAATCTACCCAAGAGGAATGCAAATATATACCTATGCAATGATTTGCACACAGATGTTCATATTAGCATTATTCATAATACTGAAAAACTGGAAACAACCCAAATGCCTACAAACTGATGAATGTATAAACAAAATGAGATATAGCTAAACAATGGTTTTCCATTCAAGAAGAAAAAATGGTGAACTGCTGATACATGCTATCAAAAGGACAAACCTCAAAAACATTACACTAAGTTTAAGAAGCCAGACCCAAAAGACCAAATTTTATACGATTTCATTTATATGAAATGTAAAGGCAAATCTGCAGAAACAGAAATTAAATTAATCGTTACCTTGGACTAGGGGTAGGAAAAGAGTGACTGCAAAGGGTATGAGGACCCCTTCGGAGTATTGGAAATGGTCAAAACTGGATTATAGTGACGGTTGCACAATTCTGTAAATGTACAAGCCACTGAATTGTACATCTGGGTGAACTGTATGGTATATAAATCACACCAAAAAAAAAGGTATTAGGAGAAAAAGCATTCATAATAAACTTTTCAATTTATTACATACAGAATATTAGTATTCCAGAATCTTCACATCCTCAGCAATACTTGTTATTGTCTCTTTGATTATACCTGTTTTTGTGGCTGTGCAGTGGAATATCACTGTGGTTTTAACTTGCATTTCTCTGGTGACTGTGTTGAGCATCTTTTTATGGTTATTACCAAGCCATTCATAAATCATCTTTGGTGAAATGTCTGATCAAAACTTTGGCCTATTTTATATTAGATTTTTTGTCTTTCTACTATTTAGTTTTAAGAGTTCATTATGTACTCTGGATTTTATTCTAGAAAAATCAGCTAGCCATACACATGAATCTATCTTACTAACAAGAAATAATTAGGTTCTACTTAGAAAAATTTCTACATAAGAACTTTCCTCTTAAGATACTAATCCAGTACTTTTTAAAACATTACTAATTAGAACCACCTACCTTGAACCAACAAAATTCTAACTGGATATCTGTAGAAACACAGGCATTACTCATGTTAATAGACAAAACAGGGTATTGAATCATTAAATTTATTAGTATTGAATCATTAAATTTATTAAAAGACATTTCCACAATGGGTTACTGAGACATCTTACTTTAATTATATTTATACAAAAGTGCTAGCTCCACACTAAATTACTGACTTTCTATTTTGTTGTAATAAAATCTCGAGGTTCTATTTACTTTATCTGCAAGCACACAACCAGAAATAGACACCACCTCAAAGACCCTATGCTAATTACACATAAATGCCTCCATCAATAACTGAACTGCCTATCTATGAACTGGGCACACTAAAATTAATCTGCTGGTAATATAATACTTTCATCTTGAAAATGCACCTGTCACAGTTGAACACACATTCAAGTCAAATTATAATGGAGAGGCCATTTGCACTCACTAGATGAGCTGGTATAATTACCTGCCTAGCCATTCCTCCTTAGCATTTTCATATTTGGGGCTGTTAACACTAATGGGTTTTACAGTAAAAAATTCTTAAAGCATGAATGGGCAGATAAGACTTGCTCTTTTATTTCTGCCATCTGAGATAGCTTACCATTTCATTCTTATGTATCTCTAACATACGCTTGACCTGAACATCCTGTGGTTTCATTCCAGTGCAGATAATCTATCACAAAGTGTTTACAGTTTTCTCATTGATTTTCTAATACTCCTTTACAAAGTGTCTTGGTCTTCACTTATCCACATCTAAACCTGGTGGAATGGCAGTCCCCTTTCAATTGGAAGGTATGTTTCTTCTTCTATGTCTGATAATTTTTATTACAGTGACTCTGGTGAAACAGCTGGAGTGAGTTTCCTGCTATATTATCCATAAAACTGCTGATGACAGTTTGAAACAATTTAGTTCTATTTACTTCCAACTCCTAGAATGGGAAGCAAGTTTCAACTTTTACATACACTTTAACCTAAAGAGTAAGAAAACATTCACACTGGCATTCAGTTCCCATTATATCATCCCTTAGCTAGTTCACATTTATAGCTTACGGAATAATTTGAAAGCCATAAAATCCCATCTCACTCAATGGCATCTGAGTGGGTTCCTGTGAGGATGTTAAAGGTAAGGACAGGAGTTACCCAAATCTACTATAACTGGAGCTAAAAACAAGTATTACAATGCCTTCGAGACCCCTAGGGTATAACTTTGGCGGATGCAAATGCCTTTATTAAGGATCGTGAGCTCTAGAATTTACAGAGTCTCACTTCTTAGCTTGCACGAGAATAACCTAGGATTCTTTCACAACACATTTCTTAGGTTTGGGGCTCAATCTGGGAATTCTGATTTTAAATGGAGAATTTCCAGCTCCCTCTGCCTCACCCCCCCTGCCACGGTTTTGATACAGCTGTCTTTCCACAAACCAGACTTTAAGAAACAGGGCCTGGAGATGCAGGAGGGAAGAGCCAGGGATTTGGGCTCACTGCACACAGTGGCTGTATAGTTTAGGGGAAGCCAGGCAGATATAAGAGTACTCAGAAAATATATGGGGTGAAATGTCTTTATGTGCTGGTGAAGAAAAAGAAATATGCTCAGATCATAATTTTTGAAATGGAAAGCAACAGGAAAGCAGCTGTTCAGTGATGCCAGTATTGGCCTGGTCTCATCAGCTCTGTTCCCTGATCATCTGCATTAAAACCTAAACAGTTGATTTAGTGCAGATATATGCACATTAATTACGAAATGAAATCAGTTGCTCTTGCTGGAAAAGGCAAGTATTAAACTATCTAATCCCCAAGGGCCTTCCCAACACCAGGACATAATAATGCTGTGCAGATATCTGGGTAGCACTGAAATGGCTTAGTTCCCACTTTCTCACTTCTCTCAGGCTAGGACGTGGCATTAGAATAAAGATGAGATGGAGACAAGATGATGTGCTTACTATACCTGACCCCTAGATGCACTCAGCATCAAATTATGGTCCCCACTTGGCTAGGGGAATCTTAAAATTTCCTTTCAGGAAGCCCCCAAATCATAACCCAAGAGGGACCACCGGTTCTGCATTTGCCTGAAAACAGGTCAGGATTACTTACCTAACTTAATATACTTCCCACCTATCGGGAACCTGAAACTCCTCTGATTATTCTTTATGTTGCAAACGCAAAGCCATAAAACCATTTGAGGTAAAAATGTACTTGCAGATTAAAGATGGCAGCGTAAGAGGTGAGACAGAGGCTTCCTCCTAAAACTGTATATAATATGAAAATATAACTAATACAACTACTCTTGAAAGAGCAACAGGAAAGAGGTCTGCAAAAAACTGCATACACCTGGAGACAAGAGCAGCCCTCATGGAAAAGGGTAACGTACTAAAGCTGTGGTCCTGAGGGATCCAAGCCCTTCCCCCAACCCAGCTCACCTGCAGGAGGAAGAGGAAAGGAGCCGGGAGGGAGTGGAGATGTGGGACTGCTGAATACCTAACTCTGGAGATCTGCTCTGGGAGCACAAACCTAAACTGCATGGTGATTGAATGATACTCTCATAATTAGGGGTTTGGAAAGCTAAGATAGGCAGAATTCCTGGGGTCTAAGATCCCAGCTGCGTGCAGAAAGCAGGGATCCATATCCAGCTGCTCTGGGACAAAAGAAAGGCAGGCAGTATGAGACACTTCCTAACAATGAAGCCCTTAGCAAGAGGGCTGCTAAAGGGGCAAGGATTGCACAGAGCATACTGCTCAGGAGAAAGGACAGGTAGGCAAAATTGTCCGGGTGCACTCTGCCAAGCAGATTGGGAGCTTTCATGATCTTCATGTGCTCCAGCTCCCTGGCTGCCTACACAGCTCCAAGAACCCTTCTGTGACAGGCAGACTAGTGCGCCTTTCTCCTGGCCAGCCCCACCGGGCTTGCAAACCGGGAAACCCTACCCTGACATTAAGCCAGCCAGAGGGGGTATCTGTCCACAGCAACTAAAAATGCAAAGCACAGAGGCTTATACCTGTGTGATCAGCCCACTGGTTCAGGCAGTGGAGACAGGCACAGCAGCCAGGAACCAGGAAACAGTTCTTTCCTCCCTGGAGGCACCAATACCACTCCCCTACAATCCCCGCATTGCTTCAGGTGCTGAGCAGCTCCAGAGAGAAGAGCTTCTGGGCACTAGAGGGCGCCATACACAAATATGAACCGCCAAAGGAACCTGGTCCAGAGTAAAATTATGAATACAACACCTGAGAAAGATTTAAATGATATGGACCTCATGACTCTCCCTGTAGGGAGTTCAAAATAAAAATCATTAACATGCTCATGGAGGTACAGAAAGATATTCAAGAACTCAGGAATGAATTACAGTCGGAGATCCAATCATTGAAGAGCACAATGGACGGTATTAAAAGCAGACTGGATATGGTGGAGGAGATGATAAATGAAATAGAAACTAGAGAAGATGAATACAAAGAAGCTGAGGCACAGAGAGAAAAAAGGATCTCTAAGAATGAAATGAAAGAATATTGAGAGAACTGTGTGACCAATCCAAATGGAACAATATTTGCATTATAGGGGTACCATAAGAAGAAGAGAGAGAAAAAGGGATAGAAAGTGTCTTTGAGGAGGTAATTGCTGAAAACTTCCCCAATCTGGGGAAGGAGATAGTCTCTCAGGCCATGGAGGTGCACAGATCTCCCAACATAAGGGACCCAAGGAAGACAACATCAAGACATATAGTAATTAAAATGGCAAAGATCAAGGATAAGGACAGACTATTAAAAGCAGCCAGAGAGAAATAAGGTCACATACAAAGGAAAACCCATCAGGCTATCATCAGACTTCTCAGCAGAAACCTTATAGACCAGAGGGAGTGGCATGATGTATTTAATGCAATGAAGCAGAAGGGCCTTGAACCAAGATTACTTTATCCGGCAAGATT
The DNA here is from genome assembly GCA_032199065.1 of Smutsia gigantea. Lineage (NCBI taxonomy): Eukaryota > Metazoa > Chordata > Mammalia > Pholidota > Manidae > Smutsia > Smutsia gigantea. The sequence goes on from JAVSCE010019331.1 coordinate 89,494, forward strand.
ATCATTTAAATTTGAAGGAGGGATTAAACAATTCCCAGATAAGCAAAGCGGAGAGAATTTACATCCCCAAAAGCATCTCTAGAGTGTATTTTGGAGGGACTGCTATAGATGGAAGTGTTCCTACGGTTTAATAGCTGTCACCAGAGGTAATAAAACCCAGTAAAGAAAATAGAACAGCTAATTACTAAGAAAATGCAAAATTAAATTAACTATCCCCAAAGTCAATCAAGGGATAGGCAAAGAGTACAGAATATGAACCTAATATATAAAGAGTGAAGAAGGAAGAAAAAGGAGAGAAAAAACAAACAACCAGAAAAGAACCTTTAGATTGCATTTGTAATAGCATATTAAGTGAGGTGTTAAACTCTTAGATAGTAGGGAAGTTAACCTTGAACCTTTGGTAACCACAAATCTGAAGCGTGCAATGCCAGTAAGTACATACCTATCCATAATCAACCTAAATGTAAATAAACTGAATGCACCATCAAAAGATATAGTCACTGAATGGATAAAAAAACAAGACCCATCTATATGCTGCCTTCAAGAGACTCAATTTAAACCCAAAGACATACACAGAGTAGAAGTGAAGGGATAGAGAAAGACGTTTCATGCAACTAATAGGGAGAAAAAAGCAGGAGTTTCACTACTTGTATCAGACAAAATAGACCTCAAAACAAAGAAAGTCACAACAGACAAATAAGGACACTACATAATGATAAAAGGGTCAATCCAACAAGAAGATATAACCATTATAAATATCTATGCACCTAACACAGGAGCTCCTACATTTGTGAAACAAATACTAACAGAATTAAAGGGAGAAATAGAATGCAATGCATTCATTCTAGGACACTTCAATACACCACTCACTCTGAAGGACAGATCAACCAGACAGAAAATAAGGAGACAGAGGCACTGAACAACACACTAGAACAGATGGACCTAACAGACATCTATAGAGCTCTACACCCAAAAGCAGCAGAATACACATTCTTCTCAAGTGCACATGGAACATTTTCAAGAATAGATCATATACTAGGCCACAAAAAGAGCCTCGGTAAATTTAAAAAGACTGAAATTGTACCAACCAGCTCCTCAGACTACAAAGGAATGAAACTAGAAATGAATAACGTAAAGAAAATGAAAAATCCCACAAACACATGGAGGCTTAATAACATGCTCCTAAATAATCAATGGATCAGTGACCAAATAAAAACAGAGATCAAGCAATATATGGAGACAAACGACAGCAATAATTCAACACCGCAAAATCTGTGGGATGCAGCAAAGGCCGTGCTAAGAGGAAAGTATATTGCAATACAGGCCTACCTCAGGAAAGAAGAACATTCCCATATGAGCAGTCTAAACTCACAATTAATGAAACTAGAAAAAGAAGAACAAATGAGACCCAAAGCCAGTAGAAGGAGGGACATAATAAAGATTAGAGCAGAAATAAATAAAATTGAGAGGAATAAAACAATAGAAAGAATCAACGAAAGCAAGAGTCAGTTCTTTGAGAAAATAAACAAAATAGATAAACCCGTAGCCAGACTTATCAAGAAAAAAAGAGAATCTACTCACAGAAACAGAATCAGAAATAAGAAAGGAAAAATCACTATGGACAGCACAGAAATACAAAGAATTATGAGAGAATACTATGAAAAATTATATGCTAACAATCTGGATAACCTAGAAGAAATGGACAACTTTCTAGAAAAATACAACCTTCCAAGACTGACCCAGAAAGAAACAGAAAATCTCAACAGACCAATTACCAGCAATGAAATTGAACTGGTAATCAAATACCTACCTAAGAACAAAACACCTGGACCAGGTGGCTTCACCACTGAATTTTATCAAACATTTACTGAAGACCTAATACCCATCCTCCTTAAAGTTTTCCAAAGAGTAGAAGAAATAGGAATACTTCCAAACTCATTCTATGAGGCCAGCATCACTCTAATACCAAAACCGGGCAAAGACACCACAAAAAAAGAAAACTACAGACCAATATCCCTGATGAACATAGATGCAAAAATACTCGACAAAATATTAGCAAACCGAATTCAAAAGTACATCAAAAAGATCATCCATCATAATCATGTGGGATTCATCTCAGGGATGCAAGGATGGTACAACATTCGAAAATCCATCAACATCATCCACCACATCAACAAAAAGAAGGACAAAAACCACATGATCAACTCCATAGATGCTGAAAAAGCATTTGACAAAATTCAACATCCATTCATGATAAAACTCCCAACAAAATGGGTATAGAGGGCAAGTACCTCAACATAATAAAGGCTATATATGACAAAGCCACAGACAACATTGTACTCAACAGCAAGAAGCTGAAAGCTTTTCCTTTAAGATCAGGAACAAGACAAGGATGCCAACTCTCCCCACTTCTATTCAACATAGTACTGGAAGTCCTAGCCAGGGCAATCAGACAACACAAAGAAATAAAAGGCATCCAGATTGGCAGGGAAGAAGTTAAACTGTCCCTGTTTGCAGATGACATGATATTGTACTTAAAAAACCTTTAAGAATCTACTCCAAAACTACTAGATCTAATATCTGAATTCAGCAAAGTTACGGGATACAAAATTAATGCGCAGAAATCTATGGCATTTCCTATACACTAGCAATGACCTAGCAGAGAAAGAAATCAGGAAAATAATTCCATTCAAAGTTGCATCAAAAAGAATAAACAACCTAGGAGTAACCTCAGCAAGGAAGTGAAAGACCTATACTCTGAAAACTACAAGACACTCATGAGAGAAATTAAAGAAGATACCAATAAATGGAAACACGTTCCATGTTCATGGATAGGAAGAATTCATATTGACAAAATGGTCATCCTGCATAAAGCAATCTACAGATTCAAGGCAATTCCTATCAAAATAACAACAGCATTTTTCAATGAACTAGAGAAAATCATTCTAAAATTCATATGGAACCACAAAAGACCCCGAATAGCCAAAGCAATCCTGAGAAGGAAGAATAAAGCTGGGGGGATTATGCTCCCCAACTTCAAGCTTTACTATAAAGCCACAGTACTCAAGACAATTTGGTACTGGCACAAGAACAGACCCATAGACCAATGGAACAGACTAGACAGTCCTAATATAAACCCAACCATATATGGTCAATTAATATATGATAAAGGAGCCATGGACATACTGTGGGGAAATGACAGCTTCTTCAACAGCTGGTGTTGCCAAAACTGGACAGTTACATGCAAGAGAATGAAACTGGATTATTGTTTAACCCCATACACAAAAGTGAACTCGAAATGGATCAAGGACCTAAATGTAAGTCATGAAACCATAAAACTCTTAGAAGACAACATAGGCAAAAATCTCCTGAATATAAGCATGAGCGACTTCTTCCTGAGCACATCTCCTCGAGCAAGGGAAGCAAAAGCAAAAATGAACTCATAGGACTAGATCAAACTAAAAAGTTTCTCTATGGCAAAGGACACCATCAACAGAACAAAAAGTCATCCTACAGTATGGGAGAATATATTCATAAATGACATATCTGATAAGGGGTTAACAACCAAAATATATAAAGAACTTACATGCCTCTACACCCAAAAAGCAAATAACCCAATTAAAAAATGGGCAGAGGATATGAAGAGACAGTTCTCCAAAGAAGAAATTCAGATGGCCAACAGACACATGAAAAGATGCTCCACATCACTAATCATCTGGAAAATGCAAATTAAAACCACAATGAGATATCACCTCACACCAGTAAGGATGGCCACCATCCAAAAGACTAAGAACAACAAATGCTGGTGAGGATGCGGAGAAAGGGGAACTCTCCTACACTGCTGGTGGGAATGTAAGCTAGTTCAACCATTGTGGAAAGCAATATGGAGGTTCCTCAAAAAACTAAAAATAGAAATACCACTTGACCCAGGAATCCCACTCCTTGGAATTTACCCAAAGAATACAACTTCTCAGATTCAAAAAGACATATGCACCCCTATGTTTATTGCAGCACTTTTTACAATAGCCAAGATATGGAAGCAACCTAAGTGTCCATCAGTAGATGAATGGATAAAGAAGAGGTGGTACATATACACAATGGAATACTATTCAGCCATAAGAAAGAAACAAATCCTGCCATTTGCAACAACATGGATGGAGCTGGAAGATATTATGCTCAGTGAAATAAGCCAGGAGGAGAAAGACAAGTGCCAAATGATTTCCCTCTTTTGTGGAGTATAACAACAAAGCAAAACTGAAGGAACAAAATAGTAGCAGACCGAGAGACTCCAAGAAGGAACTAGTGGTTACCAAAGGGGAGGGGTGTGCGAGGGTGGGTGGGGAGGGTGAGAGAAGGGGATTGTGGGGTATTATGTTTGGTACACATGGTGTGGGGAATCATGGAGAAAACAGTGTAGCACAGAGAAGGTAAACAGTGAATCTGTGGCATCTTAGTACACTGATGGACAGTGACTGCCTTAGGGTATGGGTGGGCACTTGATAATATGGGTAAAAATAGTAACCACATTGTTTTTTCCTGTGAAACCTTCATAAGAGTTTATATCAATAATACCTTAATAAAAAAAATTTTTTTAAGTACTTGCAGTTAAGCAGAAAAGTTCAATTGTGCATGAGCTTGATAAAAATGTGCTGTTTTAGTGTTGCACATAAAATATTTTAAGACTTTCAAGAATTTCCTGAACGAAAAAAAGGCATTCTTTATGAATGATTCAGCTAATAAAACTCCAAATGTATATTAATATGTAAATATTAAATAAACAAATACTATTAAATAAAATTTATTCTCACAAAATTGGTCCGTGCCTGAATTCTCTCAGGACACAGATCAATACATGATTTAACATGATTAACTTTTAATGTACAATGTCAGCATGATGTTTACTTCTATTAGAATGCACCATATTGCTTCCTTAAATAAGATTAGAGTATCTGCATACTGCCCCGCTCTGCATAAAGAAACCCCTCCCGCGTGGCGCTGTCAGCAGGACCAGGATCATCCATACTGCTACAGATTTTAAACTGGAAAACCATAGAATGCCTTAAAGAGATATGCACTTGAAGTTGACAAGCAGACACTGAACACTTATAAATCAAAGATCTGTGATGAAAACAGGGAGACTGAGAAGCTGAAGCCAAGAAATGGTTCCTTTAAGATTGTAAATACCTTGAAGCCAGAAGCAATTTCTTTTACATTTTTGTTCCCCGCAATATAAAGAAGTAACAAGCTCACTGCTGACGAATAGCATCCTGCTCTCGGAACAATGATTGAATGAAAAAATAGGCTTGTACATAAATCTTTTCCACATCTCTGAATACTCCTCTGTATTGAGACCTACAAGCAGAATTCCTGATAGGAAGGGTAGGCACATTGACAATCTAAATACATACCACACAAAAGGCTCTACCAATTTACTCTCCTACAATGTGTAAAATGGCGTGTTCCCCAAGCATGCCCACTGCATATCAATCTGCATAACCTTGTGCCAATCTTATGAATCAAAAACAACGTTTGTGAAAATTTGCTTTTCCTAGCTTACCAATACACCTGGGAAAAACTGAATGCTTACTTGATATCTGTATTTCCTTTTCAGTATACACTAAAAAATTAACAGTGATTACAGATGTTAAGATTATAGATGACCATATAAAATGTAAAAAATATTTTATATTTTCCTAAAATACTGATATAAAATAAGAGCTCTGGAATTAGAAATGAAGAAGACCAAAAACCTAACAGGAAAATGAGTAGAAGGTATGAACAGAAAGTGTACAGGAAAGGAAATGAGACTCAAATAGAAAAAAATGCTTGGCTCACCAATAATGCAAAAGGAAGGTAAATTGAAACTACACTCAGATAACATATTTTTTTTTGCCTATTAGATTTCACAAAGATCAAAATTTTAAAGCACAACCATATTGGTAGGAGTGTAGGAGAAAGAAACACATACTCTGGCTTGGGAGTGAGAAGACATCACCTTCATGGGGTGCCATCAGGGAGTATCTCCCAAAATCACCAATAAACATACTCTTTAACACAGATATACATTACGTCGGAAAAATGGCATATCCAAAGAGTTTCATTTATTTAGCACTGTTCATGATAGAAAAACATTGGAATCAATCAAATGTACAATCAACACCCAGTGATTAAGTAAACTATGGCTCCGACCTGTAGACAGATAAAATGGAACTACCAAAAAAGAAAGGGGGATCTTTTTATGCACTCATGCGTGTGTGTAAGTGTGGTAGTTCAAACTATAAATTTACATATTTATAATTTATTATTTTTTATGTATCAACTACCCCTGAATCATATACTAGACACTAATAACCTTGCTACCTCTAGGCAGGAACATTGATTAATACCTGGGGAAGTGGTGTTAGAAGACTTCTCACTGCACACCTCTCTGGAAGGTCTGTGTGGTATAGTTTAAGTCCCTCTAATTTTGAAAACAATTTTATTTTGCCTTTCAGTTTGAATTGTACTTTGGCTGAGTCCAAGATCAAAACCACATTTCCTCAGAACTCTGAAGCTATCAACTCATGATCCTCTAGCAGCCGATCTTACTGACTCAATCTCTAGTATCAGTCTGATACTCACTCCATGGCAGATAATCTTTCCTTTATCAAACATGTAGAATTTTTTCTCACTCTTTGACTTTCTAATATTCTGCCACTGTGTGTTTAGGTGTGGGTCATGGCAGTATGCCACTCTTTACTTATGCCACTCTGTGTTAGGTGGTTGGTCCTTCAATAGGAAGGTGTGTGTTTTCCTAAATCTCTGGCAAATTTGCTTCTGATATGAAAACAGCTCTCTTAACATCTACCTAGGGAACATTGGTTATATCAGCCAGTCCAACTCAAATCACTGAATTAAATAACATTCTACACACCACCCAGAAAATTATGATCACTGAGGCATGTAGCATACTGAATGCCATAGCTACTAGATTCCTCCCTTGTCTGGATGCACACAATTATTTCTACCAGCTGGCCTGCATGTTTACCAAGAATTGGCTTTATTTGTTTGAACACAGGTAGGCATAGCATTTCATAATTACATAATTTAATCAAACGCTAAATATGAAAGCCAGTGAAATATGAGTGCGGAAGATGCCTTTGTTTCCATGGAAATTTTGGAAAACCTTGAGTTTGCTCAAAAAACAACTGATTGTATTTGGGATGAAACAACTGTAAAAACATTGAAAAATATAAAAGTCCACGATTCTGCACGCAAATTACCCGGCATTTGTCCTCAATGTGTATTCCAAATACAGAAAGCTGTACTGGGAACTGGTTTTGGTGCATGCTGAATATAAGGCCCGCCTCGAACACCAGTCATCTGACCTATACTCAGAGGAGGGGCAGTTAGCCCCACACCCAAAGCTTGGCTGATGAATGTGTATTTTGGTGAGTTTGGAGTCAAATGTTAGGGTACAGTCACCAGCCTTTTAGAAATTCTATCCTTTTAACTTATTTTTAAAGTTTAACTCCTATTGGAGAAATCTGGACCACCTAGATCTCTGAATCATGGCTCACAACTTCTCTTTCATATTTTGCATTTATTTATCCTTAAAATTACGCTCTGGGATAATTTCTGGGTTTGATCTCCTAGATCACAAATTTACATATCAGTTCATCTGTGGAGTTTTTAATTCTAATGACTATATAACTTCAGTATTAATCACTTTTTTCTGGATAGCAACAGCTCCTGTTTTTTAAATTTCTTCTTTTTTTTCATCAATATGTATCTGCTATTACTCTTCTGTTAAAGTATTTATTTACTTTATTAATTTTGTTGCTCCGTGTAATTAAACAGAGTTGGATGGCTCTCATTTATATGGTTACCTTCCTGTAAGTGTGGTACTGTTGGATGTCCGCTCATCCCGTTTTGGTGTTCCTCCTTACCTATCTGCTGTGACAGTTTGTTACCCAACTGTCCTCCAGTTATTTGAAGAGACAGGTGGGACCTTCTACTGGGTGCAGGGAGCCAAGAGCTCACCTTTTGAGAGTGGAGACTCTATCCCCTGGTCTCCTGCATGCATGGGAAAGCTCGGTCTCTATGTTCTCTGCTCTTGGCTGGGGACCCACATTTGGCATCTGCTGCCTGGCATAACTGAGCATCGGGAAAAGCCAATGACACTTTCTTTTTTGCCTAGGTCCCCCTCTGCTCATGGCCTTCCCTCTCCCCAGGAGTGCAGCAGCGCTTCCACAAAGCTCCTGCCATCCCCACATGTTTTCTAATGTCTCTAGGTTGCCATCAATCGAATCCAGAGTGTTTTCAGTCTTTTAGGAGATACTGAAAAAGTCTAATGGTCTGATGGCATTCTTTTATTATACCGCTTTAGGTTTGCTCAGAATATCTTTTCTGTCGTTCCTAAGATTCGGCTTGAATGGAGAAGGCAGATGTATGTGGTTAGTCTGCAAACTCACTTTTTTCATTGGGATCTGATCCCACTCTCACCCTGTCCTCCTAGTTACACAGGACCCTCCCCTGTCCCTGCCCTGATGCCCTTCCTTCCTGCTTTCCCGCTGGCACTTGATGAAGGGCCTTGTCCAAAACAGATGTCCCCAAATAGGTAAGGGTTCAGAACTTGCCATAGCATCAAATACATTGATTCAAGTAAATGTGTAAACTGCAAAAAAAAAAAAAAAAAATTGAATTTACACAAGACTACAGATTCTGTATCAAGGGCTAATGAAAATGATTAATGTATAAAACTTTAAAAATAGGATAAAGTTTTAGTAGTCACTCTTTATCATCCTGGAAAAGTAACCTAAATACTACTGAGAGCCCTTTCCACAGTCTATCTAAAAAGAACCACAGGCAAATATATGTACTGATCTAGTTACCTGGGCCTGGTGTCTAGGTGTGCTTTTAAAAAAAAGAATTGTTGTGTTTATGTTGAGCAAGCATAACTGTTGCACTCTTTCATGGAATTGAATTTGTGGCTTTTGGGTATTTTTATTTTTTAGAAATTATTATTTAAGACATTTTTAGTAGAGTACTGCATATGTGTTTTATTTTATTCAGTGGTTTTTATTGAGCACCTACTATAAACTAGACAACTTACAATGTGGTGGAAACATAAAGAGATGAACAAAACAATACTTCATAGCACTTGGCGCATACCTACCCTCGTACATATCTCAGCCCTACTGTATTTCCCTGTTTACGTGTGTGACTGGCAAGGCAGGCTGGGAGCTCCTGGAAGCATACCCAAGCTTCCTTATTTTCTTTTTGTATTCTCTATACCTGCACAATACCTTGCTCCAAGGAGTTGTCCGATAAATGTGCAACTGCCTACCATTATGATACTTATTTGCCTATGAGATCTAATATATGGCTCAAGTAAGATGATTATTCATTATTAGAGACTCCTAATGGGAAACAGTAAGGACACATCATATATCAATTGCTAGATATATAAGTACAATCTGTATGTTTTATAAACAAAGAAAATGAGATCCAGGAAGACCACGTACTTTGAGGAGGCAGCACCTTACCCTCTACCCAAAATCTCCATTCTAACACTCTTCCCTTTACAGCAGTTAGATTGGTATTTGAAGAACGAACTAGCCAATCTTATAAATGTTCACCACTTTGCAATTCTGGATAACTATTGACCTATTTCCTGTGATAGAGACTTTTGGATCCTTTCAAATATGAAGTAATCCAAAGGTGTTGAGTTCAGACACCACTAGGCAAAACTCCCTACTTAGAGAGGGGAAGGGTAGGTGTACTCTGTCATCTGCTCTTTGTGCATCTAACAATCAGAAAGCTTTTAAAGGGAAGAAACAAACACTGTTGCACACAGAAGGCCACTGCCTTTATAAATCATTCACCTTCATATAAAGACATCATGATTCCTCACATCAGAATTACAGGGTCACAGCATTCTGAAAATACATAGGAGCACAAATGTAGTCCTGTGATAGTCAACAGATACATAGAAAAGCCCATGCTCTAGCCGACCAGGTCTTTGAGGCCTGATCTCTGCAGATATTTTAGGATCATTTCCCCTTATTGCACCTTCTCACCTAGTCACAGGAGAGTTTCTTTTCATTTCCTTGCTAGGCTCTATACTTTCACTCTCCACTCAGCTCTTCCCTCTATCTGAAACATTTTTCAGCCCTTCTCTGCCTGGAGAAAGCCTCCTCATGTTTCAAAATCCAGTTAAATGCTCTACTCTCTGCTTTGGGAAGCCTTCCCCACTCTCCAAGAGGGATTTTATCTGGGGCATAATATTAGATAAGTCATGCTAGCATGTGACTTTTTTATGACCATCAGTGTCATACTGACTTGTATAGGATGTCCTTCTAATCTGTGAACCCCTAATGCAGGTCCTAGAAGACATTTAATATCTAAAGGAATTTTAATTCTAGCATTCAATTTTTAAGTTAAGTCATCCAGTTCTCTCAATTTACTCATGAAAACTAAAGCCCTGAGAGATAAGGCACTTGTCAATCATCTGGAAACCAGCCAGTGTCAGAGCTCAGATAACAATTTATGCTCCCCCTTTCCTAATCCACCCTCATAAAGGAAAAGGGCTGGCATGGTAAAGTCCACAGTAATAAACCCACTCTTCTGGGCTATTTGCCTAACGTTTTACTCAAGGTCTGACTGCTATACTATATTGCTGGCAACGTCAGTTTTCCTCAGTAACAAAGATTTCCCAGTTCAGAACATATACATATGTGGCTAATAGGAAAAGTGAGTAAAAGTCCAACATGATAAACAAGGAGGTATGTCAAACTCCTATTCAGCCTATGAAAAACCTACTCATAATTCTAACTTTGCTCCCTTAAGTATGGAGAGAAGTCATAGCTCTTTTGGAAAATCTGACCAAAAGCCCACATTTCAACACAGTGAAATGCTTTATCCCCTATTGCTTCTACCACACCAGGAGCTTTCTATATGTAATTATTTAATCCCCAGCCAAAAACTAGTAGACAATGAAATACCCACAAAATGTTTCCGCCAGTGAAGTGTTCAAATACCAGTTCCACAAAAAACATTTTTAAAAGCTTTTCATGTAATTTTTCCCTGCCAATTTTCTTCACTCATGACTAAAAATGCCCATATTTGAATATTCATCATTATGAGCATCTGGTAAAATATAGCCCTGTCCAGCAATTTACATCACTTGACCATGGGACCTTAGGAGGGCATAGGTAAAAATTTCCAGATTCATTCTGTTCGAATTTTAACCATCTTTTCCACTTCATGGCTTTGGGTGGCTTTAAATGTGCTGATATTTTCTGCTATCCATTATCCATTTGGATTTTTCTCCAAATGAGCGGGTTGCTTTCAGACAAGTCCTTGTGGATTTCATCAATGGCTCACTGGAAATAACAAAATGAAGCCACAAATCACGTGAGTGTGTTCCACATCTTGTGGCCTTTGTCTTCAACCAACAGTAAAAGCCTCAGGGATGGTGGTGCTAAACCATGTAAATGCCCCTGACACCACTGCACTGCACATCTAAAAATGGTTAAAGCAGTTCAGTTTTTGTTATGCATTCCTTACCACAAAGTAAAGGTCGACTTACAGGCAGTAACAATTACCCCAAACCCTGGTCAGAGCAGAGGAGGAAAAGCCCAGTGAGGATCTCTAGTGTTCAGACAGAGGAGATTGCCTTTACTTTCTAGTTCCAACAGGCCTCTGAGCAAGGCTCTCGGCCCTACCACTTTCCTCCATGGATCCAGTGCAGAGAAGAAGAGGAACTCTGGCCAAGTGAAATATAAACCTTAGAAGAGAAAATGTTAAATCATGCAACAACACTCCTCTGAATCCTGACTTCACTCTAAAGCCACCCATTGGCCAAGAGCTCCCAAGTTTCCAGGCTGCTGCTTCTCAACTCCTGTCTCTCACAGGAGCACTGAACAGGTGTCCAAAGTGGTTGTGCATGTGTGTAAATTCTAGACAGCTGTCAGAACATAATTCCTTAGAGAACTGTTCTGACGGTTTTGAAGTAAGACACTGAAAACAAAAAACAGATAACGGATGCGCTACTGGGGAGGAGTGTTTGGGGGTGGGGGCGGCACACGGAGGAGATTGAGCAGCGAGCAGATCGGTTGTCTTCCAATCTCCTCACGGACACCTTGTGATAGCGCTTATTTTGGAAAACAGAAAAGTAAAACCAGCGGGAAGAGTTACAAGGAATCTTACAACCATCTAGGAGAAACGTGTAACCACCTAGAAGGAGGCTATTAATCCATCCAATTAGCCTTCAGATTCAGCGCCTGCCCTGGAGATGTTCCCTGGGGGTAAACGGTGTTGCCTACTGGGTGGGGCGGACCAGGGCGAAGTTGGGGGCGAGCACTGAGTAAGGGGATGAGGAGCGGGCGAGCCTGCCTGCTCTAGGCGGGGAGAGGCAGTGGCGGCGGGAAGTGGAGGGCTGGGGACGGAAGGGTGCTTACCAGGCCACCTCCACAGGTGCTGAACGAGGCCAGCGAGCCGGGGTGCCGCAGCACCGCTCCGGAGTAGAAGCAGGAGGCGTCGGGCGGCGCGGGAGGGCCCGGGGCAGCTGCTGCCCGCGTGGGGCCCGGGCCCGGACTCGGCCGCTGCTCCACCGCGAAGCGCGGCGCCAGGAAGCGGCCGTCTCTCCGGAGCAGCAGGTACAGGTCCCGGGAGAAGGCCGGGATCCGCAGCAGTACCTCGTCGCCGTCCGGCTCGGCTCGCTGGGCCGGGGGCGGGGACGGGGGCGGCTGTGGGGGCGGCGGCTGCCACGAGGCCGGGGCGCCCGGGGACAGGGCGGCAGCCCCGCTGGATGCCCGCGGCAGCTCCTGCGATTCCAGCTCCTCGTCGTCCTCGCCCCCCGGCGGCGGCGAGGGCCGGAGCCGCGACTCGGGCCGGCCGTCCGCGGGCCCCTCAGGCGGCGCCGGAGCCACGGAGCGCACCTCGCGGGAGCTGCCGGCCTGCGCCCGGCGCCTCCGCCGCCCCCCGCGCCGCGCACCCAGCCTGGGTCCGCGCTGCCCCCGCTGCCGCCGGCCGCGTCCACCGGCTCCCGGCGCCAGAGCGCAGGAAACACGACTTCCCACTCCTCGCGGTCGGGGCCGAGCTGCAGCCCTGCGGGCGGGGCAGACAGAGAAGTGCGGGGCTGACAGTGCCGCGGGTCCCGTAGCACAAGCATTCCCAGGCTCCTGCTCCGGGGGACCCGGGGTTCTCGCCTTAAGGCGTGGGGGACCACCCGGCTAGCCCCTGAAACGCCTGCAGCCCTGGAGCCTGGCGATCGGATTACAGACCCCAGCATTTTCAAAATAAAAGTACGATTATAAGATGGGGGGCGGAGGGGAGGGCAGCAAAGTTTGGTGACAGCGCTTCGTTGTTGAAAGAAAACGGGTGCAAAGACTCCAGGACAAATAAACTATTAAGTCTATGCCGAGCAAGGCATCGGTAGCACGGAACGTGCTTCCTCGTTTTCCTCCAGGTGTGGTCAATGTCCGTTTGCAGACCTTATTGCTCTCCTTCGAGGAAACCTGATCGTTTCGCGAGGGTTAAACCGAGGCCGGGAGAAGCGCGCTTGGCCGCCTGCGTGCGCCCCGCGTCCGCGCCCGCACCCACGGGCCCTGCTCCCCGCGCACCAGCTGCACCAGCCTAGCCTACCCGTGCGTCCTCGGTCTCCGCTAGGGAAGTTGGAAAGCCCGCCGCAAGGCGCGGAAGAGCTTACCCGAAGCGATCCCCGACAGGACCCCCAGCTGGTAGAGCAGGCAGTAGCAGACGGGAGTCAGGCGCATCTCGCGGCGCTTCCCCATGCCGCGCTGCCGCCGCGGCTCCTCGCCCCGCGCGCGCCTCCTCGCGCGATCCACCGCGGGCGCCGCCGCCTCCCCGGAGCGCTAGGAGGCCGGGCGGCGAGTTTGCCCAGGCCCTTTGTCTGCCGGGGGGGCGGGGGGGTGCTGTGTGACTCCAAGAGGCTGCCCGAGCACGGGCGGGGTGGGCTGGGGGGAGGAGCGGGGTAGCCGCGGGCCCGCAGCGAGCCGGCTCCCTGGCGAATTAGGTGGGGAGTCTATTTTCTGTGTTCTGGACGTTGCTAGAGTTTCCGGAGCCCCACAGGATAGACCCACAGTCAGGCGAGGGCCGGCAGGCGCGAGGCCGCCAGTGCTGCCTCGGGACGGGCGGAGGACTGCCGCGCGCGGGCAGGAGCTCCGCGGGGTCCGAGCCGAGGCTCGCCGCCAGCAGCGACCCGCGCCGCAGTCCCAGCAACCCGGTGTACCGAGCTCCTCCGCACGCTGCTCGGGACCGCAGTGCTGCAGGCTCTCACCCGCAGCGGCGCGGGAGGGAATTTCTTGGGGGACGAGAGGGAGACGAGAGTCGCGAGGTGGGGTGGGGTGGGGAGAAAATATTCATGCAGATCCGACAAGAAAAAGAGACCAAAGGGTGCCCGCCAAGTGTGACTTTGCGGGACAAAGGTCCCAGAACACCGCACACGTGCTCACACGCCGGGTTGGGGTGGGGACCCAAATTCCCTCACCTGACTCCTGATTGGCCAGTCTGGGAGGCCGGATTTGCATTCTTCCTCAGTACTCCCCGTGTCCAACCCACCAAGGCTGAGGTGTGTGCAGGTACAAGTGCGTCCCCCTTTCCATCCCACCCCTTTGCCCAGGCACCTCCTTTGGTCGAGTTCGCCCCCCGCCCCCGCCCCCACATCACACAAAGCGAAACTTTGTGCAGGCGTGAGCACAAAGCTGCGGCCCCACCTGCCAAAGACCTTTGATTTTTCTTCCCATCTTTGTCTCTAGGAATTTTCTGAGCCTGGAGATAATGTAATTCGTCATGGAGCGTGCTTCAAAGGTTCCCAGGACAGTAGATACCCTGACATTTCAGAGCCCCTTATCCCACCTTATCAGTTCTGGCTTCCCAGTCATCAGTGCTATCAATTTCTTTTTCCCTCTCTCTCTCCCTCCCTCCCTTTCCCTCTCCTCTCTCTCTCTTCTGTACAGTGCTAGCGCGCACGCGCGCGCACACACACACACACACACACACACACACACACACACACACTCCACACATACTCCTAATGAAGGTGAGATTAAGGGCATCCACATTAAATATTGCATTCTAAAGCCCTCAAACCAGGAAGATTATTTTGCCTTTTTTACCCCTGTATACATTAAAAATATTTTTGCTATGTCTGCCTTTTTTGGGGAAATTTAACCCTAAATATTCTTGCTTTCTTTGTTGCAGCTCTTCATGGTACCTACTTTCCTTTGCACACCTCTCCCTTAGCCACATTAAGCCTTTCACATCAGACTCCAGCGTGATTGATCTAACCCGCCATTTGCATCCTCTGGACTAGGCCAAACAAACACCTAGAAATGAGAGTTAATGCAAATCTGTTTTTTAAAAAATTCCAGCACTGAAGTTGGTTCCCCACCTCCTTTGTTGTTTTACCTTCTGTTCCTTGTGTCAAAGGTGACTACTATGCCTTTAAGGGAGGCAGACTATCTTATTTCAAAGGAAAGCCATTGTTTGAATAAGCTTGGGTTCTCAATACTTTGAGTTGTCCAGAGTTTAAAAACAAACGCGAAGACACTCTAAGTGTGTTTGTCAAGAACGTTGTTTTATAAAATCTCTTAAACTGCAGCAACTAGGGAGGGTGTAGGTTTTCAGACATTCAAGAAATATCTGGGTTACTTAGAAACGTCCACACTCCTGTTTATGGAATTTAATTATACAGACCTAAAACTAGGCAAGAAAGCAGAGACAGATTATTTTTAAGAAATACAACAGGTTATTAAGGCAGAAAGTTAGTTTTAATGAAACACCTCCACTGGATAGGACTCTTCAATACAATGAGTCTTAAATGACAACAAACATGTAAAACTGTAGAAGTAATGCATGTTAAATTGTATGCATTTATTGGACTACATTTGTGATTCCTTAAAACTAGATGAGCCATGTGATTAAATTAAATATACTCAAGAGGACAGGTTGCCTATGTAAATTCCCATCTTTGCTCCCTGCCCCACCATTGACAGGAATCCCTATCAATCTCTCATGGTGGAGGCTAATATTGATTGTTAAATTATTACAGAAAAGTTTGCTTAATCCCCAGCTAGCTCCATTCTTTCTCCCATTTGAAATAGTTTTTAAGTTTATTTATATTCCAATCCTTTATAAATCCTTTGGGTTGTAATGGCTTGTATACATACTTCTCCTGCTACACTATCAATTTTTTTGAAAGGTAGGAATGATTTCTTACACCTTTTTTCTTTTTTCTTTTTTTTACAACTCCCTGCCTAATTCAATGATTTACACTAAATAGGTGTGGAATTTCTCAGCAGATTCTCTAAGATGATTTAGATGATGATTGAAATTGATTTCTGTATGGTGTTTTTTTCCAATTCCAATTTCTTGATCCAGAAATGCAACACTAGCTCCGTCGAACAGCTGCTATCAGCCTGATTTATCTGGTTTACAGAGAGTACAAGCTA